>LGSN01000283.1:0-38104 GCA_001314375.1 Phytophthora podocarpi | reverse complement strand
CTACATTAATTAATAACCTCTGTCATACATTGTAGAAGAACCAATATTAGAATTAACAGGGTTGCCTGCCTTCTTCCTATCCCTTCCTGATCGCCAGAATGAGATTTGCACGACTTACAAACTCAAAGTGAAAAAGTGGCAGGAAACTGGTCATTCAGTAAAAGAAGGTAAAACCGCAGTCCATAAGATAGGTACTTCAGCAAATTTGTGATAAATTCGAGAAAGGAAGCATTTTGCAGGCGTGTGCTTACCTGTAAGATATGATAATAAAAAGTTATATGCTAAACAAGATAGCCCTTTCGAAATGGGCACGAAACTGGCACCGTACCTTACATATAATTGCGCATGCCGAACTTCTTGCTCCTCAACCAAAATGCTCCCCCAATATTACTTGCGTGGTCCACATCAATGCATCGTGTCTTCCGAATGTATCCAACCTCCATGGCGGGGCCACTTCACTTTTCGCGTAGAAGGAGAGAAGTCGCTGCCTCTGTGACAAACGATGATAGGCGACTTTGAGTATCTGCAGCAGCGCGTGGCGCTCCAGGTGGACGTCATGCGCAGGCATGTGACGGGCGTGGCCGAGGTAGTACTGGGCCCTCGGGCCTCGGAGCTGCGTGTGCTGCGGCTGCACGCGCGCCAGCTCAAGGTTCGAACGGTACACATCGATGGCGTCAAGGCGCACTTCGAGCAACTTAACTTCTTGGGGGAGGTCGTGGACGAGAACTACCGCGATCTGGCTACGTTTGACCTCTTCTACCGAGGCGCCATAGTCGCGTCAAAGGAAGGCGAGCTCATCGTGGAGATCCCGAGGGAAATCTCGTTCCAGGAGGACGAGGAGGACGTCGAAGACTCGAGCAACTCAAGCGATCACCAAGTGGCAAAAGATGCTGAAGATGAAGAAGAAGAGACAGAAGTTGGTACTTATAGGGAACAAAAGTTGACACTAGACGTCTGGGACTTGGACCGCCTGCCCAAGAGCTCCACTGGCTTCAAGCCGATCGTCGTGAGAGTCGAGTACGACATTGACGAACCCACTGGAGGCCTGAGGTTCGTGCTGCCCGATGAGCAGTATCAGCCCAAGAGATCTCCCCACATGTACACTTATTGTGGCCCTTTCGGAGGCCTCTGTGACGGTGCACGCTCCTGGATGCCGTGCCGAGACACACTAAGAGACGCCTGTACGTTCCGGATCGAGTTGACGGTGCCCGACTGGTGTGTGGCTGTCTGCAGTGGGCAAATGGTGCAGCAGGTGCTGAATCCAGAGACTGACGCCGACGGAGTGCAGTGGAGAACGTTCAGATACGTGGTGAACCCCAAGACCAACTGTTCGTCCGTGGGCTTTGCAGTCGGGCCGTTCCGACTCTACGTGCCGCCGGAGATGCCCAGGATGACGCACTTTGCGCTGCCAGAGTGTTTCGAAGATCTGGTGCATTGCACGTCGAGGTTGGCCTCGACCATGACGTACTTTGAACAGGCCCTGGGAGCTTCGTACCCGTTCAAGACGTATCAGCAGGTGTTTGTGGAGGATTTGCCGGATCAGCTGCAGTATGTTGCTGGAGGGGCCATTTTGGACCAGAACTTGCTGCACGGACCACGGATTATTGACCGTGAACTGCCGTCGCATTTGGCGCAAGTGAAGGCGCTCGTGGGCAGCTGGGTTGGCGGTGCTGTTGGCATTCAGAGCACGAAGGACGCGTGGGTGCTGATTGGCGTCATTGGCCATCTTGTCAACACTTACGTGCGGTCGATTTACGGTGAGGAGGAGTATGGCTACCGCATTCAGCTTGCCATGGATGCGCTGACCACGATGGAATTAACGACTGATCAACAATCACCCGCGTTGCTGTCCTCTGAGGTGGACGTCTATTCAGAATATGATCCGTTGTCTCTAACATTGCTCGAAGTGAAGGCACCTCTCGTGCTGCACATGATTGAGCAGCGCGTCGGCCCGAAACATTTAAGCATCGCTATCCAGCGTGCTGTGTCTGGTGGGGGTGCAGGTGCAGCGGCTAGTAGTGCTGCGAACGGTGGGGGTGATGCTCCTTCGAATGGAGATGGAAACAAGGATGAAGAGACAAACAAGACTCACGATGACAAAAAGAGTGGTGGACGTGATGACGATGAAGAAGCAGGCGAGACAGGTGGAGACGCTGCAAATGCTGGTGCAGCTGGAAAATCGACGGGAGGTTCGGCTTCATCTGAGCCCCTGACGACTCTATCATTCCTGAAGACAGTAAAGACGATTGCAGGTGCTCCGGGTCAAGACCTTACGAAGTCTTTCCTCACTTCATGGATTATCGAACCTGGAATGCCCTTCTTTACAGTCGGCTATTGGTACAACCGTAAGCAGACACAGGCAGAAGTTGTTCTGCAACAAGAAATTCCTCCTGGTGGAAAGCTTTACACAGGCCCCATCTCAATTACGATCGTGGAGGATACAAGCGAATACTCCTACCAGAAACGCATTGAGCACAAGCGGCATAAGTTTGATTTTCCGTGCCACTCGAAGGTCCGAAAGAAACGCCGAAAACGCCAGGGACTTGCAGACCCGGACGACTCGGTGTCTGTTGGTGGCCCAGGTATGGGTTTGAATGATACACCGGTATTCTGGGTGAAGATTGACACAGGTTGTGCGTGGCTGCGACACGTGGTTATGCACCAGCCAGACTTTAACTGGATGGAGCAGTTGCTGTCGGACAAGAAGGTTGGTTCACGTGTGCACGCTGCTCGTGCACTAGCGCTGTTTCACCGTCCACATGAGAAGCCCAATGTGATGTCATGCCGAGTGCTCACGGAGTGTATGAGCGGCCTTACGACTCACTCAAGACGACTGCGCGCCGAAGCTGCTCAATCGCTCGGTATTTGGCAATCAATTCACGCGCCTCTCACTAACGCAAACACACAGCTCCCTATTTGGAAGGCGATGCACAACCTTGTGCGCATCTTTAAGGAACATTTCTTCGACCGAGCGACGGATATGCCGCTGCCGAACTACTTCTTGCCGTCTGGTGGTAAGGTTATCCTTGAAGCTCTGGGGGCACAGCAGGCGTCGATTTCTAGCAAGCAGATTCAGGTGCAGGACTATGCTGCCGGTGAGTATGAAATCAAGAAGAGCATTCCCAAGGCGCTCGCGATGATTCGTGCCCAAAACGGCAAGTCGCCACCGGAGATCGAGACTTTTCTGTTGCAACTGCTTACTGAGAACGACAACTCGAAAAATTACGTGGAAATGGACGATCAATCGCAAGTTGCCGACGACTGCTACTACATTGGCAACCTAGTGTTGTCATTGTCTGTCCTGAGCGTTGACCGGCCCGCGCGCTCCGGCGATGGAGATGCTCTTGTTGTGAGCGAGATCTTGCGCTACCTGCACTACGACCAGGTTCAGCCCAGTTACAACAAGACTATCACTGTATGCTGCCTAGAAGCGCTGTGTAACCTTGTGTTGGCCGGGCGGTGCGAAGAAAAGCTTGTGAACTTTCACTCGTTCGCTTCACCGAAGCACTCGAACGTTGTACGAAAAGTTGCTATCGAAAGCATACTTCGCTTGTATTTCGCTGAAGACTCCAATGGGCCGACTGCTGGGGACAACAATTCTTCGTCCATGGGAATTAGTTACTCCGTCGGCTCCAATGCGCATCAGAAATCCAGTAGAGTGTCGACACGAGGGGCGTCTTCCTTGCTAGCGAACAACTACGGAGCCACGGCAGCGATGTTGTGGCTGTGTGAACTATTGAAGGCGGAACAATCGCCAGGTATCCGCTTGTTCGCTGTTCAAGTGTGTCTGAACTGCATGCGTGGGTTTCCTCCTGGTGTGGGCAAAGAAGTGCTGGCGACGTGGGATCATAGCTACACGCTGGGTCTGATGAATTATATTGAGATGAAGGAGCCGACATCGTTTGTTCTCAAGAGCCCGGAGAAGGACAAGGTGTTGGGGTTGTTCGATCGCCCCAACCTGAGCAAGCTGCGTGACGACAGCAGCTCGGCCAAGCGTATCGTTGAGGGGCTGTGGAACCTGATGAACACGACTGCTGCGATGGACCAGAGACTGCGTGTGGCGCTCATTGTCTTGTACCGAAAGGTGTGGAGCGAAACGACTCCCACCTCCGTTGCTCACATCGTTCAGGACAAGGTTCCGAACTGGGCGGGCGGCTACGACAGTCTTCGACTCATGATGGAAGAAAGCAAGAACCGGCTGCTGATGAACGGCTCGGGTCGTGGCGGCAGCAATGCTGATCTCAACGGCCCTGACGCTAGCAACGGACTCAGCAGAAAGACTGACGACGATCGAAAGCGAGGTTTCTCGTCCGCTGTCAGTAACCCGACCGATGCCTCGCTCGAGCAGTTCCGCGGCAAGAAGTTCAAGTTCAAAATGGGCGACACGACCTTCCGATCGCACAAGCTGTAGACTTGCAGCCATACCTGCCCATCAATACAAAAAGGAATCCCGTCCAGTGTTCTAAGCAGTCGACGCGTCCGCATCACCCTTTGAAGTTGTACCACGAGGTCTCTGCATGGACATCTTGCGTGTCACATCCTTGCAGCTTGCAGTCCGCCACGACAGGCAGATCTCATTCTCGGATTCGCATCGGCAGGCTCAAGCTGCATTGATCATCGGCAGCTAAGGACTATGCCTCACCACCAGCTTGACACGCTACCTGCAGACACCCTGGACGCCGTGTGTTGCTACTTGACCGGCTGGGACCTCTTCGAGCTGTCACACGTCAACGCACAATGCTGGAACCACTTTTCACGATCTACAGATTGGTATCGACGTCTGCCAAGTTGTGACAAGCAAAATTTGAGAACGTCGGACTGCAGCTCGAAAATGGCATACGCACGAGCCCGCTCCTTCATGTTTCAAGGTCTACGACTGGATGAACGACTGAGTCACTGTGGCGGCACTGATGGATCCGGTGGTGCAGTCCTACAATATCCTAGGACAAGAAAACCTTTCAATGAGACTTTTACGGATGGTTCATCGTTCGCTGTGGACATGTGGTTCAGTCTGCTGGATGGAGAACGTGACGGTGTTTTGACTGGAGGAGTGCTGCTAGGTGGACAGTCTCCGTTGATGCGCACCTGCATGTGGACGAACCACCACGTCGCGTTTGTTGCTGTGGACGCTGATCGCAATTTGTTCTGTTCATTGCTGCGAATTGTGTGGCTACTAGACTGGACTTCGGTCGATGGTATCACCTCGCACTGTCGTATGACTGTGGAGTGCAGCGCGTGTATCTTGATGGAGAGCTGGTAAGCGATCTCGAAGGAGAGTTCTACCCGTCGTGGCACGAACTCTCACAGGTGCAGGTTGGAACGGGCTTTGTCTCATCGTTCTGGAGGCAGAAGTCGAGTTTTCACTTCGACACAAGACCGAAAGGAGGCGCACGCACGTTCTGCGGGTGGCACAATTTCCATGGACTGGTGGACGAGTTCCGGGTCTGGAAAGAACCATTCTGTGAAGAAGAGGTTCAGGCGCTGGCTCGGGGTATGGATGAACGATTGCCTGCATCTCCATGGTTCTCGTTGCAACATGCAGCTTCTGGTATAAAAATGAAGCATGTCCCTTGCACTAAACCCTCAGAATTCACTGCTGAGGTACACAAACTGCCTCGACCTGCATGGAAATTTAAAACTACGTTGATGGAATGCTGGCAAAGCTTTCTCAACTATCTGTCGTAGCTACATTCAGTTGCAGCCATGCAGTAGGAATCAATTGTACGCCATTAACATCGACTCAACATGGTCACCCCAGCGAAACTTTGTCAAGCTGCGCGTACTCGCTCTCGAACGGACGAGTGCATCGAACAGACTGGACGTTTACGCACGGTGCACTACCATCCTCTGCGTAGGCGATGGTAGCTTCCAGCGCACGTTCTTCTTCGAGTACATCTCCACCTTTCGCCAACTCTCCAACATCCTCAGCTCCCAGCACTCCCTCCCAGACACGAAATGCATCAATCACGCCGTGAAATGTGTACCAGCCGAACGGATCGCATCGTGGAAAATCTTCGTGCTCTCTGATGTAACCAGTCCCAACATGTTGAGACGAGAGTCGGCACCAGTCACGATGCAGTGCCCCTCGTCAGACGACACGTTCACACCATCAAGGTACACGTTTTGTCTCTGTAGCCCCCAGTCGAGCGTCAACGCGACGTGATACCAACGGTTTGGAATCAAGTTGTGCGCCACAATCTCCGCGTCTTCCAGCAATGAGCAGCGCAGATTGAACTTTGAGTCGACAGTCACAAACGGTTGGAAATACTGGGGCGAGTGGCCACTCGTTGGTCTGTCAGATTACCCTCCGAAGAGAATTCCCCCTACCGGTCTTCTGTCCCCGGGAGCAGGAAAAACCACGTATCGAAGCTGAACGAGCGTTTTAGCCACGTGCAGAGGTCGAACTGGCGGGTTTGCTTACTTGTGAGAGTAAGAACTCGTTGCAACCAAGCAAACGATCGAGTGGTCGGGTCATCCTCCTGCCATTGAGGTACGAGGGGGGAACTCTGGAATAGCAGAGACCTTGACTGGATGTAGTCCTGTTTCCACGGAGCTTCCAGGATCGAATCTTGGTATCCAAGAACGCGTTTTTGCCAGAACATATCGTCCGAAAAGTGGTGAAACCAATAGGAATTGACGTGAGAGAGGTAGAATGCGTCAAACCCAGACATAAAACTGCAGATGACGTCGAGAACACAAGCGGGAAGAGAGCTGAGCTCCATTGTGAGGGGATTCTCGGATGGGTGCTACTGAATTGTAAGGAAGATTGGGCTTGCTAAGATGAAATGCCTGTATACGGGATGCTGGAATGGGCAAATGTTGAAATGGGCAAATGTTGCCCATTTTAGCATACGTTTAATAAGTATCAGCATTGCTGATTCAGCAACGCTCGTTTAATAAAATACTTAAGTAATCCATATTAATATCTTTTAAATTAAAATAGCTTTGTCACTGAATTCATGACCAACCTTTGTGTCGGAAGGCAATTCTTCGAAATGTGCTTCTGTTGGCATTGGAGGTCTTTGCAAATTACCGATGATATTTGTGGAGGTCAAATGGTGGAATTGCTTTGACTTGACTGACAGCACTGCTGTGTAATCATTTTCCAAGTTTCGTAGATCAGTTGGATACGTTTTCGTTCACTGCTTACCAGTACTGGTACCTCATGCAGCGAGATGGTGATCGTTATGTAGCCGCAACTGTGCACAGCATTATGCTGTCATATCATGTTAGTGATCAGCTTGAGGGAACGGCTCGGACAGACTCCGACGGGATTACGTGGCCACTGAGATAATGTGGCCACTGAGATAATGTGACCACTGATTTCAACGACGAACTGTGAAGACGACTGGTGCGACAGTGAGAGCAAACCTGATGGATACACCTCAAACCAACCACTTCGATATTGGACACACTTCAGAAAACGAGAACCCAGCACTCAATGCTGGGTAGATTGAGAGGGGTCTTCATTATCTCCTCGAACTTTTCAAGCGCAACCCAGTTGAGTTCGAGAATCCCCAACTGAACAAGGGTTTTGATGAAGCGATCAACCTGTTTAAGAAATGGGATGGAAAAAGCGCCGAAAAGATTGACAAAGCGATGAATATGGTCGTGCACACCGAGGAGAAACGTGAGAGCTTGATGAAAATGTACAACTTGTACAAACAGCTCGGAGAGAAAGATCTGCGGGCTACGCTTGTGAAGGAAGCTAACAGGGTCCATGCTGGTGGGCGCTTTTAAGACGTAGGACGGAAAACGGGACGTCAAGTCATGAAACGTCTGTACACAGCTTGATAAGCGGCCAAAGTCGTGTCTCCGGCTGTGGCCATCTACATGTACTACGTAGTATCTGAGCTCAAAATGTCCGATCAAATATGTTCCCATCAATACCAAGAAAGAGTGTTTAGCCTTTTGTGTAGTATTTGGTTTTGATCAAGATTGGTCATCTATGAGTCACTCACTCCTCCTTGCTCAGTAATAGTTATTGCGAATGTACTGATCGGAGGTGCGGCGATTGCGCGCGACCTCGTTGGCCAGCTGATGGTTCGCGTACAGCGCCTGCAGTGCTTTCATGCGCTTGGCGTTCAAGTACAGCGGCCGCCCACGACGCACGTTGATGTCCTCTTCGCCAAACATGTCGAGATACGGCGATCCGAAGTAGGAACTCCGCGGACCGAAGACTAGCAGCACTGATGACGACCGCATGAGGAAGAAGAGCCCAACGCCAGCGCCACACGTGATGGCGTGGTGCGTACAGGCGCCCATGCCGTCGCTGCGTCGTCGACAGCACTCCGTTCCGGCACACAAGACTTGCTCACATACGAGGCAAATGGCAGGATTCTCCACCGTCTTCCACGTCTGCTTGCACTTACTTTTGCCCAGCACCTCTGAGTGCAGATCCGTATACAAAGAGGCTAGTTTCACGAGCCGAATATTCGCGAAGTGGAACAAGTTCTTGTCCTGCTGTGCGTCCGGTTCCAGGCGTAGCGGAAGCATCGGCATTGCCCGCAAATTACAACGGGCAATCAGTGCTTCCCGTTCAGCAGAACCCTCGTTCTCCTCACTTGAAATGAGTTCTTGAAGCTTGGTAACAATCGGGTCAGCGTGGCCGTGCTGCTTGTAGCGGAGCTGTAATTCTTCAGGTACTGCAGCGCTAGTGGGGCGAACACGAAGTTCACGCGCAGCCCGCAGGAGATAGTCTACGAGTGCTTCATCTGCCAACAACTGAGTAATCCTCGGCAATCCTAACTGCTGGCACATGTCGTGGTAATTCGTGCTGAGCCGCAGCGAACTCACGAAGTTAGCGCTCCAAGACGCATCAGGGTCCTGCTCGCCTCGGAAAAACGCACGACACAGAAGTGTAACCTGCCGCATAAACGCCAGGCACGACGACTTGAAAAGAAGCTGGAGCTGCCGTCCATGTGGAGCCGGGCGTCGACGGGGAGGATCTGTTGCATCCCTTTCCTCACCACCTTGTTCTGTGTTGACAACGAAATTCACGCCAGTTTCCTTCGCGAGACGCGCCATGAGCGACTCGAGCCCACGCTGCATTTCATCCATTTGCTCTGGAGATGCGTCGTCGGTCGCGGCAGCACGTCTTCTTTCTGCTTCATTCTGTTCTTCTTCAAGGCAGTCGTCGTCATCTTCGGCTTCCATTTGGGCTAGCTGGATGAGCACTTGGGCCCTGTGCAAGACGCAGAGAGACCGAATAGTGAGCAAGATATCGGCCTTCGTCGTCAACATACTGCTGCATATTGCTACACAGAGGTAGAACAGATCCTGGCCCAGAATGGGCAGGCCTAACTGCAGTGGTGGTCCTTGTGGCAGTGTATGTGACCACTGCTCAGGCGAAAGTGCGAGTCGAAGGTTCTGCGCGATAGGGAAGCACATACTCTGATAGAATCCCCGACGACGTTTTGTGAACAGCAACGGCACGCGGCGCAGCGAGCGAAGTAAGATGTTCAGCTTGCTGTCGTCCTTGGGTGTAAACTGATCCAGCTGTGGGTCCAGAGCTTCCGGCAATGACACTGCTACACGTGCTTTCAGGCATGGTACCGCTGGATTCAGGATGTTTGTGATTCTCAACGAAGAAAATGAAGACGCAGCTGTAGCAGGACCGGTACCGCCATTAGGCCGAGTAGCGGAATTCGCTCGCCAATTGGCCCCTCTGAGCCCGTTCTTCGACGACGATAAATACATTTCGAGCGAGTAAATTGCAGAAGAGATACCGCTTAGCTGAGTGCTTGTGATTGTCGAAGCCACAGATGACCAGATCAAGTGAGTCAGCTGCGGCCCGGTTGAAAAAAATCCTTTCTTGAGAGCGCTCATTGCAGTTGCCAGGTGCGTCATTTCCGGTTGAAAGCGCAGCATTGTCTCCAGGAATGATACAGCGAACTGGTTCATAGCACGGATGTCATCCTGCCGCCGCAACCGGGTCCTTTCATCTCCATCCTCTTCGTCATCGCTCATGCTCTCATTTTGAGGGGCTAAAGTCTCCAATCGCTTTGGTAACCCATCGGATAGCCATGACAGAATGCTGGATGTATCTTGCTTGGATTGGAATACTCGTTCCATGGCGTCACGGTCGCGTTGCTGGTCTGCTAACGTTAGAGGTGAACAAATTGGTAGGCATGGCACGAGCATGGAACTGAGCACTTGACACAGGGGGCAGAGGAACTCGCCGAAGTGCGCATCGAATGCGATGTTTGTCTGGCTGTGTTCGAGGTTAAAGCGAGATTGCGCCCTTACCGACTCGAAGTACTTCTGCCAGCAGTGCAGATGCACAGCGTGACCACACAGCGATAAATGAATTTGTGGTGGGAACACCGCCGTCCCCGTGACTGCTGTGTTGTTACTGTCATTGCTGTTGTTTCCGTCAGCCACAGCAGTCTCCACGTCGCCAGGTAGATTCTCAAGTGCGTGCGCATTAACTTGACTCATTTGTGCGTGACCAATGTACATGATCGGTTCATCCTTCTCTTTCTGCGAGCAAATAATGCAGTCTGGCGGTGGTGGTGGCCGATACACAATTGTATGTCCGGGCAATTCGTGATTGGGGTCGTCCGAATCCATGCCAAACTTACCACTAGACCCAGATCCACCTGATTCATCGTCATCCTGATCCTCGTCGTCCATCTCAGCAAAGGCACTTGACTGTGCAAATGCCTTTTGGCGTGCCATCATCGCCGCGATAGCGCGTTGCTGGTGATGTTTCTTAAGTTGAGCCTTCGACATTCCATTTTCAGTTACCAATTCTTCATGTTTCTTCATACCGCTCCAAACCTTGAGCTCAATATAAGCATGGATGACACGGTCCAGTGCAGCCAACTCGTTCAAGATCCAGTAGATGGCCGAGATCGTCGACTTCGAGGTTTCAAAGTCATGCTTTACCATATCCTTCGAAAACGCCACAAGCAACGCAACAATACTCAGATCCTTCACCTCACCCAGGTCACTTTGATCGCTATCACTACGCATTTGCACATCGCCATCATCGTTGGACATCGGCTGCCTCTTCACACGCTTTTTTCCACGAGAAGTTGTGTCGGCTTCTTCAAATGCCTCGGGGCCACTGCGCAGAAGAGCTAGCGTCTGACGCCTCTTACTGTCGGATAAGACAACTTCATTTTGTTGCGGCAGGGTGGCGCCACCAGCCCCGCGCTTCAGTACAAGCACTACCAAGTTAATCAGGTGAATGGCACGCAACACCACCATAACATTCGTTCTCTTGACTCCAGGGGTGCAACTCGTGCCTTCACAGTGACCATCAGCAGGACAGTTGGCGTCCTCCAGGACGAGCCGCAAGATGCCCAGTAGACCCTTTTCAAGCACAAGAAATCGCACCGCGCCTAACGACAAATGAGGTGGTGGAACTTGAGCCACCAACGGAATAGGCGGATCCTCAACCTTCCACGTCTTGAACAAGGCCTCCTGTCGCGCAAACTGCGCCTTCTCATGGCTGGAACGGCTCAGGTGGTAGAAGGACGGATCATATTCCTTGAAGTACGCCTTCTTCAAAATGTACTTGGTAGGCTCCATTGCTCCGTCTCCCAGGCTATCATCGTCTCCAGCGCCATCACCAAGAGGAGCAACCATGACAGAACGTTTAACTTGTTCGTCAGCCACTTCATCCAAAATCCGCTCAAGTCGCGTCAAGTGCTGTTTCTCCTGGCGAGCTGAAATACCACCAAAAGGCGTCGAAACAACAAACGTAGTCTGATCGAGCAGTTCTGACAGTCGGCAAGGATGTTGGCTGAGTCGATGAATAATCTCGCGGCGAAGCACCGTGTCTCGTTGTTCAATTGCATCCAACGGGGGGGTGAGCTCCGTCACAATCCAGATAAGCTGCAGAAAAGCAGCCTCCAAAACCACAACTTGTTTTTCGTCCTCTGAACCGCTGGAGAGTGACTCACGAGCTGAAATACCGGAGCTCTCATCACTAGCATTGCGGACATTAGCCCATGCAAGAAGCCACTCGGAAAGGCCAAAGCGATCGAAAAAAATCGTCAGAAACTTCGGAAAGCCCACGATCGTTGCGCTCACCTGTACGAGGAAGAGGTCCAGGTCTCGCAGTTCACTGCACCATGGTGGACTCGTATAGTTAACCATTTGGCGTTGCATGTTCTGGCCATTCCGGATCCAGAGCCCACAGCTAATCTGCGCACAGAGCACCAGGGAGCGCAGCGGATACTCCATCATCCCATATATCAGCATTGTCTTCTTGTGTTGAACAGAATCGTTTTGCTCCTCTCTCTCGGTCCCGTTTAGCTGCAGCACCTTGGCCATAGAGCGTTCAAGAAGCACGCTCCAGTTTGTGACCCATGGAACGGCGCTTCCAGGAGCAGGGGGTGGACCATAGTAGAGACTCTCAATAAGAAAGCTACCCAACAGACCGTGCAGTGGGTTGTGGAAGGACACTGGCTGTGTCGACACGTCATATTTGACGATCTTCTCTGTGTAGGGCGATCCCATCAACCTACCGCACGGCGGAATATACAGCTGCAACCGAGTCGTGGCCATACCGGCCCGATCCAACTGGTCCCAGAAACCTTCCAGCATATTGAATACCATGCGCTCGCGGTCCTGGTTGCGAGAGTCCGTGTCGACAGCTTCGTGATAGCGAAGACCCTTCGAGATGAAGGTAAGAATCTTGCTTACGTTCGCGTGGAAGGCAAAAGCCGTAAGCCACGACTGGGTTTCGTATGTCACGTGCGCACGACCATCCTGTATCCGCACCTGAGGGTCCAGGCCCTGAATTTCTGCAAGTGCATTCAGCCACTTCTCCAATAAATCAGAACGAAGAAGTAGGGAGCTTGACATCGCCGGAATGCCCAATACATAGCCGAAGTTTTCAATCACAAAGTGATACCGCTTGAATTTAAGCAGTGGGTGATCACAGTCCAGCGTGTGGTAAACCCCCTGGTGCTGGTGTGGCGGCAGCGTGGGGGTGCGCGCCATCTCAAGTGCCGTGTTGATAGTATCCAACAGCATATCTAACAAACCCATACTTGCCAAGTGGTGCACGATCGATGGTGTGGTGAGAATCTGCACGCCATACTGAAAGAGTGATTCTTCGCGCGTACCGACACCACAAAAGTACTTGAGCATCATACGGTTATAAACTTTCAGGAAAACGATTGAGAACTGTAGCTTTGGATCTTTGTCTCCCTGCAGCTTCAGATACAATTCGTACAACTCCAGGACGATATCCTTGCGGAAGTACGGGTCTGAGAGGAACATGACCTGGATCGGCTCTTTACTTTGGCCATTCGTGGCGAACAACTTGTCACAAAAAAGCACGTGAAGCTGCTTGGACAGCGAGCAGATAGTTTTCACCCATTGCGTGACACGCAACAACACATCCTCGTCGTGAATAAAGTTGTCCTGCACCACACACACGTGCCAGCCTTCGCTCTTCAGAGCCTGCATGAGCGTCAGCGCGTCACGCAACGTCAAATTCTGCGCTACAATCTCCGACCCGTTCGAGTCAATCGCGCGCACAAGATCTTCCGCCCTCGGAATTCGTTTCTGCGACAGAGACCGGATCAAATCCTCGTCCGAATGTACATCGTCATTGCAGATTCTCACATGGAACTGCCGTTCCATCGCCTGTGCATCCTCCAGACTAAATCCACGCTCCTGTATTTTCAACCGCAGTTCACGCAGCGTCTGCCGTCCCTGCGCATCCACATATTCCGCGTCAAACACCTGCATGGACCTCTTGGCCATCTCGACACAAAACTCTACAATTCCCGTAAACAACGCGTCCGCCACTTGCACGATCTCCTCAGGCAGCGATCCTGCATTTTCACTGTTTGTAGCTGCTGCTGTATCCCCCTCTCTCTGTCCGTGGTAGACACAGAAACCCTCAGGCGCCCACGCTTCACTGTCTCCACAGTCACAGACTCCTCCCGGACTGGTGCGATGGAAGAAGACGTCGTGGCCGTCGTGGTTGCCGTTCTGGAAGCACTTGAGACACAAGACGCACGTCTCGTCGGACTGGCACGTCTTGCAGTTAAACACGATGTCGTTGCGTTGGAATAGGTAGCCACACAGCACTTGGGTGCTGCTCTTGGGCTTGAACCGCTCGAAGAAGGCGCCCCTCGTCACAGGTGGCAGTTGACCTTCACTCTGCAGTAATGTAGCCATTTCTTGTGAATTATCTTGAATCAGTAGACGGTCTGCATGCGCCAAAAGAACGGCGTCGAGGAAGCCTCCGACGTCTTGGAGAGGTACTGAATTAGACTTATTCTCGTCCCCCAGAGCCGGCAGACGCCGCACCCTCGACAGTAAGCTCGGCATCATGTCGTGGCAGATGGTGGCGATGCTCTGCGTCTGTAGGAAGCGCCGTAGCGTCGTCGGTTCGTCGAAATCTGGCAGCATCGACATGTTTCGGCCTTGAGCGCAGATAGTAAGCGCGTCGCGGGGAGATACGAGGCAAGAAGCAGCTGGTTAGAGAGACAAGATGACAACAAACACGATGAGCTACTTGAAGATCCGCGTAGAGGTCGGGTAGACGAGCAATCGCCTCGACAAGCAGCGCGAATGGCAGCACACTTGCCGCTGATATCGTGGATGCAAAAATGTTTGGGAAGGCGTCGAATAAGGGATGATGTGCAATACACAAAGTTTGCCTAAAATAGGAAGTAGGAAAATTACCGGTATGAGACTCAACAGTGGATCAATTGTCCAGATGAGGAAACCGGTGATTATAAAAATTGGACAAATTGCCTAGGATAAGCTTACCCTAAAGTAGGGTGTGGAACACGTATATGTGACGGAGCGTGCAAAGCCTGACTGCGTGCGTGACCAAGGTGTTGTGATCGGACCGAGGCTTTGCCATGCTGACCTTTGTACATGTATAACATCGATGTATTTCAACTGCAACCAACTGCTCTGATCTACGAACAACAACAAACACTCAAGACTCTTCTTATCACGACACAGGGAACCTGTTTCCATGACCTCAGCTATAGACCTGTGCGCCGACCTGGCGAGGCCACGTCGTGCGCACAAGCTCAGCAAATGGCGGACCTTGCAACTTGGCGGCGCGGGAGTTCTTCCTTCGGCCCTTTTCGGTGTTCTGGTCGACTATTTCGCAGAGCAGGTCGCGACGGACAGAGTAGCTTGGGTCGTCTATGAAGTCGCTGCTGCCGCGGAAGAGCAGCTGGACCTGAGCGCTGCTGAGCTCTTTGCGTCGCCACACGCGCATGTCGAAGACCAGACCACTGAAGCCGAACCAGCCGGAGAAGTGCGGTTCCGGCTTGGCTGGCGCCAGGCCGCTGATGCAGCCTGAGCCAACGTTCACGTGGCGCAGCTTCGCCCAGTCTGCAAGCAAAGAACCGGTGTCCAAGATACGCTGCTCTCCATTCAGGTAAACTGTCAGCAGTTGCTCCGGGTGATCATTCCTGGCGAAGTTGGCGCAGTCCGATCCAGCATCGCCGCTGTACGTCACCACGAGATGGTACCAGTGGTTTGGCGAGAGCTCACGGGCCACGCAAATCGGAGTTGGGCGGTTGAGGAACGAACACCAGAGGTTGCCCATGGGGTCGACAGACAGCAACTGCTGGTGGACGTAGGGCCACCCACTAGCATCACTTGTCTCTTGGAAAGGTAGATCTTGAGCTCCCAGCAAAATACCGCCCAGGAACGTGTCGCCAAGCTCGGCGAGCGAGAACCACATCTCAACGGAGAATGGATCGGCTGTGCTTCCAGCTTCTTTATCGTAATGAGCGTCCTCTCCGCTGGTAGTAAGCATGTGGCTCAATGATTCCGGTAAGGGCAGCGCCGAACCACGGTCACGCCAGCGTGGGGCCATAGGAAGCCCGCGGAACCGGAACGAGTCCGTAAGCAACTGCGTGTCACGCTTAAATGATACTTCCAGAGGTCGAGGCGAGCTTTGGACGATAGCACCGATCTGAAGGCGGTCAAGGCCACGCACGCTCTGGCCATTGATTGCAACGATAATATCGCCACGCTCCACACGCCCGGAGGCCTCAATCTCCCCAGCTGCGCCGGACTCAGCTCGCAGGAACTTGCTCACTACCACGCGGTTCCCAATCGAGTTGATCTTCACCCCCAGCCATTTCTGTCGAAGCTCCACGACTGCTACGGTCGCGGTTGGTGATTCAGGCTCGATTTGCTGCGGCGGCCCTGGAAGCTCACGAATGGGGATTCCTATAGCCAAAGCTTTCGCCGTCGGGTTGCCAGTCGGGCTACTCTGTCGCCTGACAAGCTCCGGTACAGTCAACGTGTTCTTTGACGGGGTCATGAATGGAGAGGCCGCCACTCGTAGATAGTCTGCACTGGAAACTCGATGTAATGGTAATGCAGGTGTTGACGCGACTTCAAAGTTTTTATCATCGCCATCGCGCTCGCGCTCCTCTTCAGCTAGAGCCTGCAGCTCCTCAACAACCGTATTGATATCTGGTCTCGCAGCCTGATCAGAATCGCACATGGCCTCCACTAGTGACCACACATTCTCTTCCACTCCGACAGGTGGAGAGGGCATCTTACCTGCCAATATTCGCTCACGAACTTCATCGTCAGCCATGAACCCCCAAGGCAACTCTTCCGAAAGCGCCTCCAATAGTGTCATTCCAAACGCGTAGATATCCGAGGACAAGTCAGCCTTCGGGGCGTCTTTCAGCAACTCCGGCGCTTGCCATCTTAGTGACCCCGAATAGTGAGTTGAGGACGTATTCAGCTCAGATTCCGACTCGCTCGTGCTACGCGATAGGGAGAACGAGCGAAGGTTCGCCAGTCTAGCTTGACCATCATCTCCAACCAGAATATTCGCGCAGCAGAGATCACCATGGATTAACGACGCCTCGTGCAGACTCTGAAGTCCTGTAGCAGCTTGTGCAAGCAGGCGAAACAATTGACGCCGGTGGTCAACAGACAAGTTCAAGTAATCCTCTAGCGAAATCGCCGTCGCTGATCCGGGATCGGGGGCTGCCCATGGGCTCACAAATGCCACGAACGGCTGCGAGCCAAAGGTCGAAGCTCCTGCTAGCTGGAGCACATGCTGGTGGCATACAACATCGCGTAGTAATTCGGCCTCGTGCTGCACAGCCTCGACAGCTTGCGTGAGGGCCACCTCAAACTTGGCATCAGCTCCATTTCCAATCACTAATTGCTTGATTAGAAGTTGCTGCACCCCGCTCTTCCTCTGGCCTCGACTGCGCATCCAACTGGCGCTTGTGATTTGGCATTGCGGTCCTCCACGGAACCGAGTGCTAGGATTTATCACTACCTCGGCGGGTGAAAGGAACCACGACGGCAGCACGGGAACCTGGACGCCGCAGACGCGTACCAACCTGCGGAACAACACACGTAACGACTCCTCGTGATCTGGGAAAAGCTCTGCTCCGTCATCCTTCAGTGCGTCCGCCGCGCCCTCATTGCTGCTGGCGTAGCTGCGACTTAATATCTTCTTCTTCTTCGTACGTCTGGTCACGGCCTGCACCTGCTTGAAGGCAAATTTCACCACTGCCACCATCTCGCGCTGTTCGTTGTCCGAACTTTCGGCTGCTGCATCTACTTGTGCTCGAGCGGCCAGTTGCAGTGCCTGCTCCACACGCTCCAACCCTTCTTCCCATTCCTGCGCCCAACACACACTCGGATCCACGTGCTCAGCATGTAAGCCATGAAACGACGCGTCCAGCCACACGTGCAGCGAACGCAGTTCACGGACCGGAGACGGAGCCACTGCCAGTCGGAACACGGCACTTTCTGTAGCCGCCAGACTCTCCAATAAAAGGGTGAAGCGGGACAGAGCTGCGTTTACCTGCACAGGCCACTGGAGCTCTGTCTCTGCGGAGTTGGCGTCAGTCGTCGGCGCCGGTTCCTGCTGCCGGAAGTGGTCTGTATAGCCGCAGATTGCCACGAGTCGCCCCAACAGCGTCTCGCACAGCGGCCGCAGCTCCCATGAGCGCTCGCAAAGCGTCTGCATTGCCATCAGCGCCGGCTCCATCGTTGCACCTCGAACAGCGGGAGTCTCGGCTTGTGGATTCCGTAATGGGAGGTCAGCCACGTCGACGGAAGCGGGAAAAGAAGCAGGAGTGGCAGACAGATCGAAGGAGCGCACGCGAGCCAAGCTGGGGCCACGGGAGGGTGAACTGCGCGTGGCTGGCGCGCGGCGTCTCTCGGAATATGGAGTGGACGAAATGATCGTGAGATGCGACCCCGTCGGGACTTTGGAGAGACTTGGTGCCTGGCTGTCAAAGTGACTGTTCGCATCGGTATATCGGTACATGTACACATAGAGCGTCGACGGGTTGTGGCTGATCTTGAAGCTGTTGTGTGATGTGTAACACGCACAAAAGGGCCATGGCTGTCGTGGTCCACGTTCGTAATGGCGATGGCTGAAGCTGCTTCATGCCAACATCAACACACACAGCATGACTCTGTGAATTCTTGCAGTATCCTGGTACATGTACATGTAATCCTTTGACTCTGTCTGCACTAAATACTGGGCATCACCAAAATTGCTGTTGATGGCAGCGACCCATCCAAAGAGCACCTGCTAAAGGCGAGAGCGCCGAAGTGCACGTACACTTGCCGTTTGTCCGCCCTTCTGTCCCAACCAGCGAGGAACGTGGAACCGACTGTATCCCGTAATCCTGCCTGGAGTTTGGCGTTGGTGTTTGGTCTTCCTGGACCTCCCATCACATGGCCTCTCCTCTTGTTGCTCAGCTTACTCAAGCATCGAGCGGTTCAAGTCGACAAGCACCTCTTCGTTGGTCTCTGCTCGGCGAATCACGTAGTCTCCGGAAAGCGCACCCTCAGAATCGTGCCCGGTAGCTTCAAGCGCGTGGATCTTCGCCATGACATTGCGTAGCTCCTCAAGAGATGAAGCCGTCACGTCAACACGGCGAGCAACCAGACTTGGCGCACAGGAGAAAAAATCAGGGCTGTCGGCATTGCGCTCGTCGTCGTCTTGAGGCGCCACCATCGCTGCCGCGTGCCTTAGCTTGTCGCAGAGCGCAAGCGAATGCACTTGACTCCACTTAAGGCGACTGGAAACCTCTATGGACGCACGCACGGAAGATGCACCGACTGCTCTGTCGACATTTGCCTCGGTGAGCGCGACAAGGACTCGAAGATGGTCCGTTGGGTTCAACGGGGATTCCTTCTTCAAGTCTTCTCCAACGCAGCGATGGGAAGTCATCACGGTTGTGCAGTTTCGCATCACGTTTGTTATCGCTTGTCTCCATGCCGTTCGCGCTTCCTCGTTGCCTTGAAGTGCTTGAAGCAAAGCCCCAAAAGTAGCAGCCCACTCGTCCGAATCCAACTTCGACAAATACGTCAGCATCCGGTACAGCGCGAAGATAATACGGCCGGACGCGACGTCCGCTGCAGTCGGCCTTGATTCCACTCCACCGGATGAATCAATGCTACCGAAGTATTGTAACACCAAGCGTTCACTGACGAGATTGATCAAGGAAGATAGCTGGCACTTGCTCGGCAGTAAGCTGCTGCACCGACTCGAAAGAATTGCGCGAAGGAGTGCAGTTAGCACACTGTATGCTTCGATGTCACAAAGTTCACGGCTTGACCGTAGTTGATGCTCGCAGAACTCTAATTGCGCAAAAGCGTTTGTGTCAACTGCACTGCATGGGTCCTTTGACCGAGTTGTCATTCGCACGCAGAAGGCTGGAGTGTAGCTCGATGCAGTGCACAGACTGAAGTAGAACAGACCAGGAATGCTTGACCCACCAACAACATGTCGGACACTTCGAGCATCGTCAAGTTCACTCAACAGTTTCATCTGAAGTATTGGCACCTCACTAAGGGCAGTTCCACTTGGCAACACCAAGCACAACTCGATAACACCTGAGGTTAGCCCCAGCAACGTAGTATCAAGGCGTTGCAATGCATGGTCATGTGCACTCGCTTCGGTACCCAGAACGCAGACCCAAGCTTCACCAACGGTGTTGATGCCACGAAGGACTGCGCTTCGTGTTTGTTCCTCGATATTGATGCTCAGTAAATCCAGGACCGAAAAGATGGTTGGACATGGAGGTCCCAGTGCAGCGTTATACCGCAGCGCAACGCCTTTGTGTCCAATATAAGAAACGCTCAGAGCAGTATCTTGAAAGTATTTCATCTCGCAAAGAGGCCATTGCATGGATTCTTCAACTGTTGTCAGCATCGTCATTTGTTTTGTCAGACCCAAACCAGCTACAGCCAGAAATTTGTTGATGGTCTTTCCAAACCCTTCAAACGAATAAGACTGAGTAATCACCACCACGTCGTCGAAATATTGTGTTGACGAGAGAAGATAGCGGGCTTGTACATTATTCAGCAACGATGAAACTGGTGACGATGAAGAAGTTTGAGCTTTCTCGATGCAGAGAAGACGACGCGCCTTGCACTCAGAGCCCATTCGGGGCAGAATCTGAGCCCTTCGCAAGAGCTTGGTCGTGGCCTCTTCAGCATCATCCACGAGATCGCGCTCGCTGATATGTAAAATAAATAACTTGGAGCTGGTGGGGGTATTCATGTCTGGCAATATCTCATTACCATGGGTGGTACACGAATTGTCCGCATCGGAAGCCGCAACGTCTACAGCAAATGGCGACGTTGTTGTAATCACTCGCTGATTTTGGATAAAAAGAGCAGCCCCAACACGGACGGCCAATTCTATCGGCGGGTTAACTGCCGTTCGTGTCGCTGCTGTGCTGTCCAGGAGATCATTTGAGTACGACGCACTCACACCATCCGTTGTTGACATTGTGATATGCGGTATCTTGTTTCTCACTTGCAAAGGCAGTCGCTCATCCAATTCGACCCGAAGAGTTTGACCTCGTTCGTCTTGTATAACTTCAACTCCATAAACAGTGAATTGTGCACCAAGTTCGGCATCTCTGGCGTATTGCTTGTTCGGCCTATAAAACAAAGTCACGTGGTCGGCAACTTTGTTAGGATGGACCGTGGGAATCTGTGCGACCATCTTCTGCTGCGAATCAGCATCCAAAAAGAGACCGAGATAGGTCAAGCCTCCGACGTCACCATCGGAAAGTGGATTGGCTGATAGCGTAGCATGCTCGAACTGGGGTGTGAAGCAGTGAGCGCGGGGGTCCTCCTCCCACCGCAGGAACATGCTGACAACTTTATCTGGAGGCACGCCGTGGGAATTGCGTTGGCCCACCCGGAATGCCGTCACGGCGCCTGGACACTTCATTTCAACGATATGAACACGACTACCATGCGACCTTGCGATATCTTCGTACGGTTCATATTCCCACCTCTGAGTGCTGGTATTGTCGACCAGAACAACGTGCTGGTGAGGTCGGTGCTGCTTGCCATCTCCATGGCCACGCGGGATATCTCCATGAACAGCTCTGGTAAAGTCTCCCTTGCATGTGCTATGGGCGGCGCCTAGTTTCTTGACATCAAACACATATCCTCGCGACGTTTTAAAGAAAAAGTCTGCCGAGCACGCCGTAAACGCTGCTCCCTGGTGGCGACAAACCGCCTCGATTTCGCGTCCAAGAGTACTTTTCCCACTCCCCGGAATTCCTCGCAAGATAACCACAACAGGCTTTCTGGGATCAGCATTGCCACTCAGCATACCATCCACAAGAGTCACCAGGCCAGGATACCGGAGCTCAGCAAGAGGGTCCAGTGCAGCCTCACGAAATGGGGGCAGAAACACCCGTTGGATCTCCTCTCTCTGCTCACCCGCCACTCCAAGAACCACCTGACTCCACACCTGCTGTCCTTCCCACTGATACCTGTCGATCTCCGTGTCGCCCCACTCCACGAACATCGACTCTAACGGCAACATCAACCGGTGCGCCGGCAGCAGCACCTTGGCTAGCACCCCGCAGCTCTTGAGTCTCAGCATTAAACTGCTCGCGAACCTCCACAGCGCATCCTCCGACGCTCTGGCGAAGCTTAAACTCAACGTCCACTCATCGAACTTGGCGTCATGACGCAACATCGTCTTGGCCATCAACTTCTGCTGCTCTCCACGCTCCGCCGGCCTCTTGAGCGCCGCCAGCACGCGCTGCAGTTCCACCAGCTGCTGCCACGTCTGGAGACCGCACTCCAGCAGATCCACACGCACGTCACGACGCTCCGTCACCGCGTGTCCACGTCGCGCCTCGAAATTCTGTTCGAACTCCGTCAGGATGTCACGTAGCGACTCTGCTTCATCCTCTACGGCGCCAAATTGGAGCGCCACACGCACGCGCACTGCGCTCTTCTGGATGCTGCGCGCGATGTCTTGGTCCGTGGGCTCTCCAGGTGGACGACGGCGGCCGCCAGGACCGCTGGAAGACGAAGGATGGGAGCTGCTAGACGCAGAGGGGGTGGCGGAGCCGCGACGGTTCTTGCCCCAGGCCATGACACAGTTGAGCTCTTGATGGTTGATTCTGCACTGACGGAGGATTTGGCTACAGACCTTCACTCTGGAAACCCGTGGAAGGGAATGAAGATGTTCATGAGTTTGGAGAGGCTGCATGGAAAGATCGCGATGACTGCGCGAATGTATAGGCTTGGTTGAACTACTCGACGGAGGATGACACGCATGGCCCTCGGGTACGCTACATGTACTGCACTTGCTACCGTTGTCAACCAAGGACGCGGAATAAAAAAACGTCGACCGGATAGATATGGGCGTCTTCAGAAGTGGCGCGGGATCTGCTCGTCCAACGAGTCGATGAAGCCGGGTACGCTTTTGCAAAACTCCTTCACCTTCTGCGTACGTTTGTGCAGTTCGTCTAGCAGCTTGGCCTCTGCAGCAACGACTGTTGGGGGCAACGAGGACTCGGTGGCGCCAAACGCCACAGACGTATCAGAAGTCACGGCTGACGACGCGTTCTTTTGGTTGTCCGCTGCCCTCACTGCGGCGGCTGGCTCAGCTTCAATCAGAGCCATGCCTGTGGACTCTCCATCTGGCTGCTCGTCCGCGTACTCCTCCAGCTCACGCTTGAGACTACGGATTTTCCTCTCCCACTCGCCGATCTCCTTCGCCTGCGTTGCATTCCGCTCCTCCGCCTCGCGTGCGCGCACATCGTAGTCCAGTGTCTGCTGTCGTAGCAACTGGCACGAACATCGGAAGAGCATCGTCGCTGACGCCTGCGAAATGCCAGCGGAATCACTCGCCACTTTAGTCTTCCGCTTCCGGCGTCGGTCCACACGCGCAGCCCCTTTTTTCGCTGACTTGACCTTCCCCAGCTTGGCCGTCGCCGTCTCTGCAGCCTGCTGCTTCTTCGTTGCTATCAGTGGCCGCACCGCGTCTTCCAGCACCTTCGCAGCCGTCGTCTGCTCACTGCAGCCTTCCTCCGCCGCCTGCGCGCGTCGTCCTTCCTTTGCTGCTGCAACTCCTTCCGGCAGCATCGACGCCTTCGCTGGCGTTTTCACTGGAACCATTGGCGGCAGTCCAGCGTCGACGCACACAACGACACTATTGTCTCGATGCTGTTGTTGTTGCTGCTGCCCGTCCTCACTCGACGTGCGGTCTGGGGTATCTCTAACCACTTCCGCTTGACCATCACTCTGCATTGTCTGCAGCGAGCGCTTTCTGCCGGTTTCCGGTCGCTTCTCGCGGCACGATCCCGAATCTGCAGGTTGGCAGCCTCCAGCAGCCAATGGATCGCCCCCTGGCACACGCAGCTCGACGCAAACCTCTCGCTCCGGCGGCATCACAGCACCACCTACTGCAGACGCCAGCATCTCCAAGCCCAACGGAGCTAGCTAGCTCCACAAGCTCAAACCCCTCGTCTCGCTTTGAATTTGAGACCGACACACCATCGGCACACAACTGGACCTTCAAGTTATGTAAACAAACACCAATTTTCGCCATTTCACTGTTCACGTCACCATTGCAGAGGAAGTCGCTGCCCATGGCTGCTCTGAGTCTGCTGCAAAAGTGCGAGGAGTTCCTGCTGCATCCGACTGTGCGCGCGTTGTCCTTAGCCCAGCGCGTGGACTTCCTGGAGAAGAAGGTGATGCTCTGCGGAGACCCTCAACTATAATAACCCTAAAGCTAACTAGATGTTTATATTCCCAAGGGCTTGTCCCCAGAGGAGATCACGCAATGTCTCAAGAGTGTGGAGCGCCGCAATGGCCTCTCGCAGTTGGCACGGCGCACGGCCGAAGATCTGGCGGCCAGCGCCGACGTTCGCAGTCTCAAGACGTCGGAAGCTGCCGCTGTGGCGGCTAAATCGCCCTTGCAGCTGCTCCAGTTCGTCGTCAAGAAGTATGGCGTGGTGACGCTGCTGCTGGCGCTGCTGGGCTACGTCTACGCGCAGTTCAGAAGGAGGAAGACGGAGCAGCTGCTGCTTCATCACGAGGCCGAGCAGGTGCAGCGCAAGAAGCGCATTCATACGAGAGTGGAGGCGCTGCTGGCTGTGGTGAAGGACCAGCAGACGCAGTACAACCAGGCGGCGGATCTTTTGGGAGCGCGGGTGACGAATTATTTCGCGGCACAAGAAGCGGTGACGAGCCAGGCGACAGCGTCGAAGGCCAGTTCGTCGGCCACGCAGTTTACGCGCGGATTGGAGCTGCAGGCACTGCAGAGTGAACTGCTGGAGCTTAAGAGCGCCGTTGTGGACACGTATCTGCGTCCTCCGGTTGCTGAGAAGATCGCGAAGGTGCAGAAGAAAGTGCCTATGCTGCTACGGCCTGCTGAAGCTACTGTGACGGGCAGGCAGTCGCGGGGAGTTGAGATTGTGGAGGACATAACTGCCGCGAAAACCGTCGTTGAGGCTTATCGCACGGAGATACACGAACGCGCAGCCAAGGAGGAGAGCCGCATCAGAGACCAGACTACCATGAGCTCCGTGGAAATCGCCGAGCTGTTTGAGCGGGGCCAGGTTGAAGAGGAACTCTCGACAGCTGGAAGCTACCGTCTTTTGTTTGCGACTCAATAAGCAGAATTGTATTGCTAAATTATATGTATCACTGTGCGGTATTTCCTGGCATACTTATTAAAAACAACTTATTGAACTACGGGCTAGCCAGCTTTTTTTCTGCATGATGCGCTGAAATTCCGACGTGGGAGGACCTTGACTTTCAGCATCTTGTTCAGAGTTTACTATTGAAATCCGCACATGACGTTCCATCTGAGGTTATTCCAAAACGATGGTTAGGCAACAACTTTCACATGCCCTCTCTCTTCAGCATCGATGACAGATACCTTGCCGTTATCATCGCTGGCTGTCTTGTGGTCCCTCAGGAACCGGTTATCGTCAGAAGTTAGCTCTGATTGCTCGACGTGATTCGAAGCTGAGGAAGCTAGCAAAGAGAGGGGATCGCGGTCGACATCATGACGTAGAACAATGCATGATTTTTCTTGAGTCGTGGCGTCCACTCGACTTAAGTGCTGCCGTGCGAATTGAAAAGTGAACAGCGTAGCACGAATTGTGGATGGATCTTATGTAGGCATAAAACACTACAGACTTTCAACTCCCAATAACCTGCAAGCAATGAATTTAAGTGGGAAGTGCTTGTTCTTCTCCGATATATTTCAGATTTGTTCGAACCTGCTGCCGTCAAGAAATTCACGGCCACTTTCAGTCGCGAATATTCAATCCTGACAGTTGCTCGCTAATGGCCGCGTCGTCTGTCTTCGCAGCTCGATTTTGCTTCAGTGCCTTGACGAAGCTGTTCACCGTCGGGTCGTCAATATTCATCAGCGCAATGTGGTGTAGCGTCGTCGCCGCTCCCTTCTCCTTGCAAAACCTCGCCGACTCCCGAACGATCTCGCGCGCCCCCAGATCTCTCGGATATCCGAAAATCCCCGTCGAAATGCCCGGCAGCGCCACTGATTTCAGCTCCAGTAGATCTGCCTCCATCAACGCACTCCACACCGCTCGACGGAGCAGTGCTGATTGCTCTGACGTCGGTGACACGTCGCCGACATTGGGGCCAACTGTGTGGATTACGTGCTTGCATGGCAACTTGCCCGCCGCAGTCGTCACGGCGTCCCCGACACTCAACGGCCCGTGGTCCTCGATCCACTTGGAGCTCTCCTCCTGGATCGACGATCCTCCTTTACCGATAATTGCTCCAGCTAAGCCCCCACCATGCAGCAAGTGGGTATTGGTCGCATTGACGATTGCGTCGGCCTTGGACACTGTGAGGTCTCCCTGCATCACCAGAAGTTCCGGTCCGACACTGGAATCGCCATTAGGTTTCCATCGACACAAAACCTTCCCGTTGAGATCTTCCGTTGAGGCGACAACGGTAGAGGTCGTGACTATTGCAGACGCAGCTTTCTTGGACACCTTCGCTTGGATACGAGTACCCCCATCAGCCGTGGGCGATGACATCTTGGCGTACCGGTATCTCGCGAAATATAACTATGTGTGCCACACCATCATTGAAATTCGTACTTAGTAGATAAACAATGGTGAATAGACATCCTCGGAGCCTAACTATAATTTGCCTCGTCACTCTATTGTTAGGTCTGTAGGACGAGGGAGTTCCTCAGGAACCTGCATGATACAGTAAATCATTGTTGTTGATGGCGCTTGCAGGTCAAGGTGGAAGGAGAGGTCGGGGGCGTGGAGACGGCGAGCGCTGCTCGACTGCAGGCTGCGCCAATAAAGCGCAGGCGAGTGGTAAGTGTCGCACGCACACAGGAATGTTAGGTCAGTGCAGCCACTCGGACTGCGAGAAGCAGGCCCAGTACAAAGGACTATGTGTGGCTCATGGCGGGCGGCGGATCTGCACGTATGCAGACTGCAGCAAGACGGTGACATCCAAGGGCAAGTGTGCAGAGCACGGAGGAGGGCGACGACGGTTGCACTTGGGCAGCAGACGACCTAAGAGGTCGGATGAGGGAGCCAAGGGCTCGTCGGCGATGCCGATCCCTGACCAGCAGAGCCACGTGTCTATGATGTCGCTACTGCTGAATGAGTGGCCTCAGGAAGCAGCTTTAAGTGGAGACAGTCAAGTGTCTGCGTGGACAGGCGACAGAGTCAAGTTGTCGACGGTAGTGTCTCCAGCAGATTCTGTCGGGGCTGTTGCACCGACTTCTTTTCTAGGACCTCAGGAGCAGCACAGCAGCGGATCATTTCCACAAAGCGGTGTACCGGATTGGACAGCACACGAGCTCGACGGTGGCAAGTTCTCGTCGTTAGTGTCGGCTGCTGCTGTGATGCCGACTGTGTCGCATCAAGGACAGACCAACGGATCGATGATGTCGCTGCTGCTTGGAGGGTGGTCTCATGGCATGGCAACGGATGGAGAAGTGGCAATCAAGACCGAGGAAGAGTACAGTGCAGTAGGGACAACTGACAGTGAGACGTCGACTGACAGGGCGGACAACAATGCAGCGCAAGCGCGAAACCCTCGCAAGAGAGCACTTTGCATTCACCAAGGATGCATCAAGATAGCTCAGTCTCAGGGCTTGTGCGTAAGCCACGGAGGCAAACGATGCCTTCATCCAGGATGCACCAAGAGCGCCCAGTATCAAGGCTTATGCACTACCCATGGAGGATCAAGAACGTGTACATATCCAGGCTGTACCAAAACGATCCGATCATCTGGTAGATGCTTCGAACACGGCGGAGGAAAACAATGCTCGCACTCCGAGTGCACCAAACAGGCCCAATCAAGTGGACTGTGCAGTGCTCATAGGAAAAAGTGAAAGTGGCTTGTATTTGGATGCACGCAACGACGACAGGAACGTTTTCCTTAGAATAAGGAGAAATAGAGGACGTGAACATTCGCGATTGAGTTATAAAGTTCAAATAGCTATTACATGTAGTTGTTTTACGCAAGTATACCTTCCAGGAGAAGGTGTCGGAGAGCGCTCCTGCATTGCCGCCCATCTTCATCAATTTTGAGCAACAAAAGTTGACAGAATTCATCGCTAACGCTCCGTTTGTGTCACGGGTACTTGCCGTGCACACACCTCCATCTTTGACGATAAAGAATCGGATGATGATCGGATGATACACCAACCCGTCTCATCGGATTGCATGCCACTGAATAGTCCCTCAACTTCTGAGTAAATTTTCCAAATGTACACCATTCGGTTGTTCTCCCCGTAGCGCCGACCAACAAACCGCTGTCGAACTGACACCTTCGAGCCCGTAACTAGTTCCCGAACCAGGCGGAAATTACAGATAGTTGTGTCGTTAGAGTACGCCAAGCACTCAAAATCATGGAGGTCCTTCTGTCGGTGACGAAAATTCGCCAGCTTCCACATCGCCTGCTGTGTCTGCTCACAACTGAATGGCACCGTGCCCTTATCCAGGTGCTGGTAGTACGCGACCTCTCCATCCGACATACGTCGTTGCACTGAGTTCGCCACGCCATCAGGCAACTCAGTGATACCGCAGCCACGATGCTCTTCGTCGATTCTGGTGTAGAAAGTGTTGGTCTCTCTCAGGAGTGCCATGCACAAAGTCGCCTCTGACGGCTCAAGGAGACGGGAAAGAGTGTGATCAGGAGCTGTGCGTTCGTGGATAATGCTTCCCACGCCATCGTCAGTTGGTGCACACCCTTGACCATGAACCAAGCTACGCAGGTGCTGGATATAAGACGCTTGTACTTGAGCAGCGGCAATGAGGCGTTGCTGCTCCGCTTCCGCTCTTAGGCGCGCTTGTCGCTGCCAGTCGACTACATGTTTCGAGAACGAGTTAATGGGTCTTGAGTTCAAGCGGCTTTCAGCTTTTCGTGTTAGCCTCACCTTGTGCACTTGTTTTGTGAGCTCGCACACCGTTAGCCGTAGATTTTCGCGTTCGTTCTTGGCTCGCTGCCGCCGTTTCTTCCGTCGAAGTGTTTCTTTCTCACGGCGGGCTAAGCCATCTTGGACGTCTTCGATGGAGGTAGCAGTGTCCTCACCAGGAAGACTTTGAACAGGAGGCAAGGAGGACAACGGCGCATGATTTAATCCGAAGCATGCTAGTGGTTCTACGTCTGCGATGAAGTCGCTTATGTAGTCGTCGGACTGCTTGAGTGCGTTTGTCAGCAGCGGGTCGTTCATGTCGTTCATGTCCGGAAAGTCGTCGCTATGTTTCAAGAACGTGTTGTGCATGGTGCGGTACGTGCGTCAAACCTGTTTGCTGCTTGCCGAGCAATGCTCGGACACTCAAGTGGGGGTAGAACCTATAACCGAAACCACGTTACCATTCGTCAATAGCCGACAAATTGAGAGAATCCAACAAGATCCGAACATTCATGGCTAAGAACCCCTGCACTGTAAGCGTGCTATCTGCGACATATCGGGAAGTGGGGGATCACGTGTGTGATATACATAATATGTTACCGGTATGTACACTGTAAAAGCTGGTGACCAGATTCGTCAAGCTGACAGATCTTTCTCGTGATCATTGTCGTGTGCTTGTGGCCCTACAGCCTGTTGCAGACAACAGTACATTAACAGCCCAGGATTTGCACCACATCCATGCCAAGTCGAGAACCCGAGCATGGTACACGTATTCAGGAGGAAGCTGCCTGCGCTGTGTGCGTAGATATGGATGAAGAAGCGATCTGCTTTGTACTAATAAATTCTCAAACGTGATAGGCGCTAACGAGGCATGCGCTGTACTACATGTAGTACCGTGCATGTATTCATAGCATTGTCGCTATTACAGTGTACTGGATGTTACGACAAATTTTTCAGTTAGCTTGACAGGATTCTTGCGTAAGAAGGAGCTACAGGAATTTGCTGAAACCCGAGTTTTCTCCAACGCCATCTTCGGTTTGTTAACGCCTGGAAGCACTCTTCTCTCTTCGGTTTCGGCATCAGTCGCACCATGCATGCGACTGACGTCGAAAACTCGCATTATTATCACTCCGTGAGGTAGCGACCGGTACCTCCACGTCGAGTGGGCGGCACACGGTACGTTTCCGTTGCCGACCTCTCTGAATCAACATTGGTCGCCAGACTGACCCCACACGCGACAAATACCGGCACCAACAGCAACAAGATGCGTCACAAACACGTATTCGCGGGTATCTTGACCATGCTGGAGTGCTTCGGGCAAAACTGCAGAATGACCGGTGGGAATAACTCCTAGATTTCGTTGCAATGCTGCCTTTGTAGGAATCACTTAAGAGTGTGTAGTCCGAATCACAAACATGTGTGCGGAGTACACTAAGACAAATTTTGTCCTATAATCCGTCGTTGTCTGTACACGGTATGGATAGTTAGCTAACTACGATGATTAGTCTCGCTCTGTTTCGTGCCATGACATGGCATGGCGTGGTTAAGAGCCGCCCTCAGGCAGCAAGTTGGTACTTAACCACAGAGTATCTAGAACACGGCGTCTCGTCTGTTAAAGTGCAAAACCCAAAGCTCTACAAGTCGAAGCAAAGCAGGTCTTGGCGACTATGCTTTAAAATGGAAACCATGGCTAGTTTGCGCGACGCCGACACCAGCGGGGATTCGCGTGCTTTGTCGATATCGGCACCACCGACGGGACTGCTCTCTGTACTCTCGTTAGTGATACCGGTAGACATTCCAAGCCTGGCATCGGCTTTTCATGCTTCGCCGCTACTGACTCATCAAACAACAAGAATTTAGACCCGAATGAAGCAAACTTTGCACTGCTACCTTTGACAGCCGCGGTCGTACCACCTGATCTGACACGTCCACAACTACCTACGTCACCACCATTACCATGGAAGTTGCTATGGCTGTCCCAGTGTTGCCACCAGCAGCCAATTTGAGAGCGTCGGTGTTACCACCGCCTTTGTCGGCTCTGGTACTGCCACCACCACCACCATCTTCGTCGGCAGCGGCGATGCCGCCGCCTCCAGCCCGATCACTGATTCCTGCACGCTTTTAGCCAGAATTGCTGCTACCCCCACCAGCATTGCTAGGTCTAGTGGAAATCCTGCCGCCAGAGGATTCACTGCAATTGGTATCACCTGTATCCTCGTGGCAGATGCCCTCGTGGCCAGTAGTGACAATGCCTGTAATGCACTCGGCTTTGCCATACCCACCACAGTTATGCCCCTCCAGTCAAACCGGCGCGCAAAATGGCCAAATGCAACGACGTAATGTTGCGGAGGCTAAAATGTGGTCGATGCCTTATCAACCCGAGCAGGTGTTTCCTACTCTTGAGGCCGCACAGTATGCACTGACCCAGTATGCTTGGGGTCACGGGTATGCGATGGTCTACAAAAGTACGAGCTACGACCACACCAGAGAAAAGCGTTTGGTTCAATATGGATGGGATCGATCAGACAAACGCCGCGCACACAGCGCGGTAGAAAGAGAATGACGCCGTTCAAATTCAGGATCTAGTGGTTGCGGGTGTCCGATGGTAGTTTTCGTTGTGCGAATGACATTATCGTATGACACAACTGTATGGGAGCTACAATATCGTGGACGTCCATTGCTGCACAATTACCCTCCATCTACAAGTGTTGCTTCTCACCCGATTCTTCGACGTGCAGCGCGAATCGACACGGGGCGTCTAGCAGTTCATATGGATAGTGAGACCAGGACGAGAGCTACTCAGACAATCACGCGATTAACCTTAGTCTGGTTATTACACCTCGTGATGTTTACAACGAGCAGCAGTGAGGTTGTGCTGTTGCTCTCGGGGGTCTTACCCGTATTGAGGTTTTGATGCAGAAGCTCCAAACAGAGCCTTCGAGGTGGAATATCTACTCGATGACAGCCATCGGTTGACCCACTTGTTCTTGCTCACATGAGCGCGGCATCGATATACCAAGAAAACGACGATGGTGTGCTTCTAGTCTGGATTTATCGTACGAACCGCTTCAACATGCCCCTACTCAATATCGTAGGTGTGACCCGCATGACTACTACTATTCACATCGCTCAGGGATTCATGACAGGAGAAACAGCTTCGGACTATGAGTGGGCGTTGCAGCAACTTGTCAGTCTTCAGGCGAATTTGACATTTCCCCGCCCCGACGAAGCCGTTGGAGAAGGTGAGATATCACGCTTACTGGCCAGGATGGCGCAAGAACGTTGCTGAGTATCTCCGTGAGTGGTATAAGTGTGGCGGAGGAAAGAGGCCTTGACCGTGGCGTGCCGGTCAGATAAAGAGGATGTCGGTGGCCGATCTAACCGGACCGTTCTCTTTGTGATGCGATCGGACCGTTACCGATTACGGACCGAGGCACAAGTACATTCTAGTGTTCGCTGATTACTTTACGCGTTGGGTAGAAGCATTTGCAGTCGAGCGATTGGACTCCGTGACGTTCGTGGGGTTATGGTAAACGCTGTAGTGGCTCGGCACGGTGTTCCGTCACGATTGTTGAGCGACAACGGATCGAACTTCACCTCTGAGGTTACCAAATCATTATATCAGACTTTGGGTATCAAGAAATTGTACGGAGCTGCGTTCCCTCCGCAGACTCAAGGACGCGTAGAACGATTCAACGGCACTTTGATTGGAATGCTGAGGATGCATGTGAGCGACGCGCAGTCCGACTGGGATCTGTACCTGACGCGGGTGCTGTTTGTCTACAAGACGGCCTATCATGAGACTTTAGGTGACACCCCGTTCTTCTCTCTGTATGGGCGTGACCCGGTACTACCGCTGGACGTAGCGTTCCTGAATCTGGGAGCGAAATGGAAGAGCAACGAAGTGGCACGGTAAAGGAGAGAACTGCTCTGTTCTTTGACGGAATCGAGAGTGTTGGTGAGCGACAGTTGGTAAAAGATCAGGATCGACACGAAAGACGGTTGCATCATCAGCATGAGGTGCAGTACCAATTGGGAGACCCGGTCTGGGTGTATCATTTATTCAGGGCTAAGAGAGGTGAGACACGGACCAAGAAGTTGGCGTTCTCCTGGCACGGTCTATACTGTGTTATGAACAAAGTCGGGGAGAACGCCTATAAGATCGACATTCCGTCCCACCCGAACAAGGTGGTAACCATGAACGTGAACCGATTAAAGCGTTATCGAGGCAAGTGGACTAGACCGTACATGGATGAGATTCCGGAAAGTGTTAATACGAACGGTAGTGATGCGAACGGTGAACCTCTGGATGAGTCCGACTTGCTAGAATCTAGCTTCACGGAACGGTTGCCGTCAGGCGAGGAGATACGGTTATTTCATGCTCCGTTACTTGAAGTGGTAGCAAAACGAGTAGTGAACCGGTCTGTGGAATATTTAGACCTGGCTGCGAATTATGAAACGTTTTGGCTACCGAGAGCCGCGCTAATGCCGAAATATGCCACTTTGGTGACCGCGTTTGAACAAGTAGAGTGGTAAAAGAAACGGTTGCCTGAGTTGCGGAGAAGCTCACGGTTGGTGGAGGCAAATGCCGAAGTGGAAGATGAGGACTTACTGGTGGTGTAAATCGGTGATGACGTACTTGAGTCGTGAGAAACGGTTCAAGTGATTATGATGGAAACTCAAGAATGGAGCGGTGTGGTGGAAATGGAATGCGTGTTTGTATTGTTTTTTTTGTTGTTTTAGTCCAAGGACGGGACGCTTATGAAGAAAAGGAGGAAGAACTGGAAACAAGCGTTCAGAAGGTAGGAGCCGGACGTCTCTAGCTCGTGCTGGTGGTGAAAGGTGAGGATGTCTTAGGAGGCGACGTGTGCTTGTCGTCGTCGGCCTCATCGGGGACCTTGTTGTCGGCGATGTTCTTGTCTTGGTGGCGATTCTTGGTGTCGTCGGAGCCGGCGTCAGAGGAGATGCCCGCGTGGATGCAGCCGTTGGTCTTATTCTTGCGCGGGGACGGGGTCTCGATGGGTGCCGACTGGGGGAACGCGGTATTCTCGTCGTCGACCTAGAAGTCCGAACCATTGTCGCCCTTCTGTGTGGGCTTATACTACTTCGCGTTGTAGACTGCAACGCGCTCGCTGGATGCCAGCAGCTTGGCGGCCTCCAATTGCGTCGTCCGGGGCAAATGGTCATAGTGCAGCTTCTTCCAGGGGCCGCGGGAACGGTTGCCGTCCCAGGACGGTTGGGGTGGACTGCCACCGTAGACGTTCAGCGCGATGCGTGCCAGTGCCTTGTCTGGGAGGCGTTGATGGGGTTTGCGAGTCGGGTCGATGGTCTGCATCTGCGCCTGCTCGAGGAGATCCAGAATAGAAGCGTAGCCATCTTCATCAACTTGGAGCGGATCCAGCACTCGGGCGATGGTACGGTCGTACCGTGCCGGATCACGGCGAAGAAGAGTGGCGAGGTCTTGTTGCGGAAGGGGCCCGGAGGTGTCGTGCTGGCTCTTGGCGGCCACGGAGTGCTTCGCGGCCTTGCCGCCGAGCCACATGAGGGTGTCGTGAACCTCGTTCCCGAACTTTTCGCGGAACCTGTAATAGCCGAACCCTTCATGTTGTAACTCAGGAACCGGAGGCGACCTTGGGTTGCATTCGCCTTCTGCTTTCGACGGGTGTCGGCCTTGACGGTGGATGTGTACAGCGCACAAGCGAGGAATACGGAGTGGAAGTGCATCCAGTAGCGCCAGTGTTGAAGATGAAGTTGCTCGTGTTGGGCCGGGTCGTATCAGACACGTTGGTCGCGCCACGGGTACGCTAGCCAGAACAGTGTATTGTCTTAATCGGTGACGTCGTTGGCGAATCACTGGAGGTCCTTCTTGATATTGGAAGGGGCGTCGTCGGGCAATTTAAACTGGAAACCGTTCTTAATTTGTTTGTCCTTGACGGTACACTGTTTCCTAGCTGGAGGCGACGGTGGACTTGAAGTGCTGCGAGTAGAGGGACGCTTGGACGACCGTGATGATTCAGGAACGGCCAAGAACAGACCGTGCTGAGGGGATTGGCCGGGGTGCATGGAACTCGGTAACGGAAACAGCAACACAGACTCGGTGAGCGTGGCGGACTAATCGGCGTTTTCCGCCATGATGGAGAGGACGAGGTCGTCGTGAGCAGGGAACCCAACTGAGGCGTCGTTGACGGCGAGAGCGGTGCGTAGCTGCGACTCGAAAGCGACTCGAGCGTGGAGTGCCGTCTTCGAGTTGGCATCTTCATCGTCGAGCCGAGCTCGGACACAGTCCTCAGTGGTTTCCGGAGAGGCGGACATGGACGACTTTGGGGACTTCGACTTGGTCATAATAGCGTAGCGGGCTGGCGTGGTGGGATGCTGGTAAGAGGCGGAATGATGAGTAGAGTCTGGGGGGACCTCCTGATGGACGAGCCGTGACCCGGAATGTCGGTGGTCACTTTAGTTCAGTCAAAAGCTGCGACGGGGTGTCATAATTGAAGGCTGTTGCTGGTGTGAACCTGCGAGAGTGCGCGACGGAAAGATGGGTCTAATGGGTGCGATGGATGCGACCTGACCACGGTTGACAGATAAAGGTTGACCCGGACGGTCGATACCGTGCCTGGTTGAAACTTGTTAGGGATTGATGTGAATGAATCGTGACAGAGTCGGCTATGAGGAAAGTTCTGTCAGGGTGCATTTGGAGGTCTGTTGAAAGGTTGAACATAGCGACTTTGAGTGAGGTGACGCGATGGTGTCTGCAGGTGACTGGCATCGTGCCGGAGGCTGGCTCTAGTGCCGTAGGACGGTACTGGCGGGAACTACTGTGGCTGACGACCGGTGCTCTGGTATGGGCAGTCACTCAACCGCTCTGTACCGTGGCGGTCCGTCTGTTCTCCGCGCTAAGCTACACCGTGTACAAATGGACTGGACTTACGAAAGCGTGTATTCGTCGGTATCGAGGGTATGTTCGCGGACCTGCTCTTCAGGGTCTGTCCCGTGGTGAGAGATGGTGGAAGGGCTACGACGCGTTGTGGGCTACGCCAATGGTGGTGCTGGAGGCAAGACATGATCACCTAGAAGGCTTAAGGCGTCTGATAAACAAGTGGATTGATGCATTCCACGCTTGTTTGGTGCGTGTTTCTTCCAAAATCGTGGAAGTACGGTTGGCGTTCAACCGTCAAGCACTGGACGGTTTGAAGGTCGAGCATTGGAGGACGGTCAACCGTGCTTGCCTTGCAGGTCGTGTGATCGGGACAGTTGTGTCTCTCCTGATCTACGCGGTGTTCTACAGAGTTCTATTCTTTACGAAATTGTTTAGCGGGCGTGCCGAGGATGCCCTGGAGGGGTCGTCTTGCTGTTACTGTAAAATATCACTTCATGAATGAGGAAGGGATCAAGGACGTCGATGGTGTCGTGTTCGACAAGGAAGACGCCGCTGCGAGCGGCCTGGTGATTGTGGTCGGCGTTGTCAGCCAACTGTGGCTCTAACTTTGGTTGGACGGTCCCCGTTGAGGATGACCGAGGACGATTATGGAGCCTGGTTGCAGGCAATGGAAGAACAAGAGCAGGATAGAGTGGCGTAACGAAGCGTTCTGGAGTGCAGAAGGAGACGGCAACCCAGCGGCGCGGGGGCTAGTGCGCACGCTGAGCGAACTACAAGTTGGGAGAAGGGCGCTTCAGGCCAAGGTGTGTGACTGGGAAATCGCTGCGTCTCGGCGAGGACGCCGAGATACTGTCGGGGAGAATGTCCCGAGTGATAGCGGTGGCAACCGTCTCGGACACGGAGACTACCGTCCTCTCGCGGGGTTGAAGATCAGATCTGGGAAGATGAGCGGGACGCCCAGTCGCCTGCGAAACGGGAGAGGTGCCGCGACCCATACTAGGTTGCTGATAAGGAACAGAACCCATGAGTGCCCGGATCGGGGGTATGAAACAGTGGCACTTGCAGTGCCTGATCAGTCGCGATCTGGCCGCTAAGGCGAAAGCGGATGACGAGGACGGGTGGAGCGGACAGTTGGTCTGGTTGCAAGTGCTGTTGTGGTGTGCAGTGATGACCGAGATGCTGGCGTGCGGATGACTGCTAGAAGGAGCGGTTCTGCGAAGGAAGAATTGACAGTGAAGCGAGAAGCGTAATGATTGGTAGCGTAAGAACAGTTAGTTGTGATTTTGCCCGGAAGACACCAAGTTAAATACCCTTTTTATTTGACTCTGTTGTTTAAGTTTACTCAATCGCTAGCTCCTACTTCTATACGGTGTTAACTGTCCCTCCCTTCCGGGACGGCTCTCGACAGTAGTTAGTAGTCGTGGTGCTTAGCAAGTGGGCTGTAGTATGGTTATTTGTACATTTAGCGTTTGTACGAACACTGTTTGCAATGGGCGACTAGGAAATCTTAGCTCAGTTTACGGCCGAATTTGACGCAGACAGGATTACAAGAACAGTTGAAGTGCAAAATCGTGCTTTGTTGAACGTGATTACTAGTCGGGTTTAGCAGACGATTTCCCAAAAATTAGATTTTAGTACACGATTTACCGATAACTTTAGTATCCGATTAAGGAAAAGGATTCAGCAAAAATAAATACCCGGTTTGAGAAAGTTAGAGTGCTACGGCAACCAAGCACATTTCTTCTGACCTGTGAATTGCAGCATTGACTTGAGCTACAAACAGCGCAGCGACGACGATCAGGGCCTGAGCGAATTTCGTTGAGCTGGACCTTGGTTCTTCCGAAAATGGAGGCTAATGGATCATAACATTGCTTTCACTACATTTATGTGATTGCGGACCGGTGTTCGGAATTACGAAGGATAACATGCACAAAATGTCAAAATCGTAGCACGAAGTTGCAGTTGAGAGAGACAATGCGTTGATGGGGTGCAAGCCAGACCGTAATCGATATTACGTGCTGTCACGGCACAGACCGTTCGATTACTGACCAAATTATTGAGAAATCTCAAATTTTTTTGTCGATGCTAGTGGCAGCAACGCGTCATTAATACCAAGTATCCGAGTACATGTACTGTACAACAACGAGTAAGTGTTTAGCAACAAGAGGGTGCTTCATGTTGTTCGCAAGTGCAACACACGTAATAATGGCATGGTTAAGCAGTCATGAATTTTCTCTCAAAAACCATTTTTCGTTCCTACCAGTGATGTTGCCATTGCATCAGTGATCTAGCGCCAACCATACTGAGCGCAAACCAAGCTGTTCGGATAGACAGTAAACCAAGACGGAGTGGTCGAAAGACGTCACGCGGGAGCGGATCGCACCATCGTGTTTGTCCGAAGGTAGATCGTTGCTCTTATTTGATTCGTACGCAGGTGCCCACTCGGTGAAGGTAAGTACTCCTTTCAAGAGCTCGGTTTGGACTGCGCTAGTGCGTTCGCGCTCATCTTCGACTACTTTGTGCTGCAGCAAACGACGGCATTCTTCGGCCACCAAGCCACCCAATTCGACCTTGTCAAAACATTTTGGCACTTG
>LGSN01000282.1:0-44627 GCA_001314375.1 Phytophthora podocarpi | reverse complement strand
TCTTTCGAAGATTGACTTTTGTCGATCCTAATTGACACAATAAGATCGACGTTGATTTCTTCCGACCCGCTTCACCACACTTTCGGCAACCTTGTTCGACGATAGTAAATTCGCGAGGAGTCTCTGACTTCTTTTGGATCATGGTGTAGTACCTATCTGAATCCGACGTATTGGCTTTGCAATAGTTCGCTCGACACGCCTTCAGGAACCTCTTCCAATTCTGACGTACACTCGTTTGGAGACTCGCTCGCCGATTTCAGACGGTCGGTAGCAACTTCAGCTTGAACTGACAACTCGTGACAGTGTCGTTCCATCCGCCCGCCATAGCCATGCTCTGGAAACGTTCCAACCAGCGGACTCTGGTAGCCAGAGACGCTTTCTCATCGAAATCTTCCAAAGTGGTTGTGTTGACGAACGGGTTTTGAAGGTAAACATAGTTGTGCCTCCCTTACCGGACGATGTCGCTGTCACAGTTGGAACCGCATCCTCGAAGAAGCTGTTGTCGGAATTACTCGAGCTGTAATCATCGTCACTGGGATCCGAATCCGGGTCCGAATCATCCGATGGTTCATCACGGTGGCGAGAAGGTTTCCTGGACGACTCCTTGTGGGGAGCTGGCTTCCTGGGATCCTTCTTCGACGAGTTTCCGGACGGACTTCGTTTGGAAGGACGTCTTCCAGACGGAGCTGGATCCGCATTTCCAGATCCGGGTTCCGCCTTGATGGTAGTGGCAAACTTAGCAGAAGTTTGTGCAGTCTTTGCTTCAACTTCGTTTCTGGTCTTGGCCCGACTCACCCCCTGCATCATCGCTTGCAACTGGCCTGCAAAGAGTACATTAGCATTCTTCCCATTGGATTTTTCTTGTCCCGTGTTTACGCCACTCTTGATTGCGCCACCGGATACTGGGTACAAAGTTGCTTGACCAGGCTCCGTTTTGGGTTGAGTACCTTGAACTTGAGCGTTTGCCGCACGAAGGCTGCGCACTTCACCCGCCAAGAACTTATGCGTGGTCAGGGCCTTGTCTTGCTCCTCCTCACGAGTAGCTTGGAGTTATGCAATTCCTGCTGGACAAATGCCAGCGTTGCATCATGCTTCTGCGTCTCACTTTCGAGAAGTGCTTGCTCTTGGACTTGGTACTCGCTCAAGCGCGCATCATCCCGCTCATTTGCCACACGGGCAGCTTCAGCCAGAGCTGCTTCCAGAACGTCTTCATTCGAGGCAGGATGCTCCGGGGTTTCGGATTCTGGGGTCTGGATAGGTTCTTCTTTCGGGAATATCGCTTGCACCTTTTCCGACACCAGACGATCCAGTCGTTCTTCCAAAGCATGTCCAATATTGTCGAGCGCCGAAATTTGTGTCCGCTCCATCCGACTCACAGCATCATGTAAGGAGTTCATCGAATTCAGCGCGACTTGCGTGGCTCCTGACGTTCTGGACGTCCCTGACCTTTCCGAACGGACTGATCGAGTTAAACGACGAGAATGTCGAGATGGATATCGCGTTGGCGAACGATGCTTGGAAGCGCGTTTGCATCTCGAGCGTCGACGTCGCCTTGAATCACTCTCGTCCGAACTAGACGCTTCTAAAGAGCTCTCTTTCCGATGCTTTGTATGTCTTCTAGACGCAGCTCTCGACCTCCGACTTCGGGTAGCAGGGGGATCCGATTCCGACATAACGACATCATCCTGATCCACAAGCACCGGTTCTGGAGAGAGAACGGTCCGCGTGACATGCATTCCCATGTTCGCTCCATCTGTAACTTGACCACTCGAACCTTGTGTCAACATCACCATCGCTCCCGGAGCGGCGTAAGGCATGTGTCCTCCGCCACCTTGTCCACTCGACATCATTGACGAGGCCGAAGAATATTCTCGGGACGCCAAAGACCCGGATGTGGCACTAGCAAGTGGCTCATTCGAACATCCTGAAGTCGCGAACAAACTCGAGAAAGAACCTGGGCCTATTCGAACAGATGCACTCCGGCTGGAAGGCAGAGTCTCATTCAGAACAATCGCGTTCTGACTTGAGACTTCCGACGAGGGGTACGACTGGAACGATGAAGCTGACGGAATGGATGACAGCGTGGATGTAGAATTTGGACGTGGCGGCAAGTGTTGCGGACGCTTCGGTCGAGGCTCACTGTCAGAAGACCCTCTCAGGCTTCTCGGCCTTCGGAGTCCAGACACCCTGACTTGCAAGGCGAATTGACGTCCCAACAAGGTGACTTCATAATCCGTCATCTCAGAGTCATCTCCTTGTTCTCGCTTTGTTGATCCAGAACGGATGATCCTTCGGGATTACTTCTTTCAGAATCCACCGACAATTCTGCAACTTCTCCCATAGACAGGAGTCTGCACTGAGCTTCAGCCGCCAGTCCTTTCCACTCGATCAACTTCACAGCTAGAAGGCGGTCTCGTCCACAATCTCGATCTCTTGTTCCGGCTGAGGAGAACCCGAAATTCGATCCTCAGCCGGGGGTTCAACCTTGACGGCTCCTCCCACAGACGCCTCTGCGGGTTCATCCGAACCGGATTCACCCTCTTCGCCCGAGCTCGATCCCGAGCCGAACTCTTCCGAATCATCTTCGTAGTCTCCATCAGGATCGTCTCCCGAATTTCCGTTCGGAGACACTTGATGCGCGTCTTGAACGGCGGATCCAGAAGCCGACTCTTCTTGAACCGACGATTCTTCCTTCTCTTCCTGGGCTGCCTTCCGCTTCGCAGCGTTAGCCTTTCGAGCATCTCGAACAACTTCATCCAAAGTCTTCTGCTCTTCCGGCGGCAGCCCCTGCACTCGACGTGATCCTCGGACCGCCGTACCGCGTCCCGAAACCTCACACTCACCATCACGCATGTCTTGCTTCCCAGCCATAATAACCACGGTTAGAAGGTTAGTTGCACTCAGCACCCTAGAACTCAATCAATAAGAAAACAACTCGGTGAAATCATTAGACGTCCAAATCCGGGCACGCGCACCAGCTGAGACGAGGCGGATGAACGCCTTTCTCGTCCAGGTGTATAGCACGTGTGTCCGAATGGACTTTTCCGTTCCAGACGGAAGATAACTCCTCCTTTCGGAAAGCCCAATGGGGTCAGACTCCAAATGCAACAACTAGTGTTACAGGGTCATCATGCTAGCCCAAAACCCGCTAGTCACATCCAGCGAGCAGAACCATAGGTAGCTCTCCAAATCCGCAAGCAAATCATCGATGAGCGGCATTGCGTATTCCATGATGGCCGTGATGGCATAGTAGGTATACGCAAAATGTTGCAGGTCATAATTAGCTGGACATCATACATTGATAGGTCTGCTTTTAAATGGCTTGCATGATCGTACAACTTTAAAAAAATGAAACGCAGAATTGTATAAGTTCTACGATCGTACGACTTTGCGTCAATTAAATATTAAGTTTTAATTTTTAGAAATTACAAAAATTGCAAGTTTGTATGACCTTGCGCAAATTAAATATGTTTTTTTAATCTGTAATGAATGTCAGGTTATTTTTTTTCTTCCAGAATACATGCCCCCGCCTTGAAGCATACTGCAAATAAACTTTTTACCAGTAATAAAAAAACACAAACTTAAATGACAATGTAAAAACCAAAATAATGGTTAAAACCTTTTAAGCAATCCAAATTCAAAATAATGCATGTTTTTTCTAGCAAAAACACTCCGAATATGTAGAAATCTACCACGAGATGGCAACGCGGCAAATTGGGCAGCTCGATCTTCATCGCCTTGCCTGCATGCAACGTACTCCGACATGCGCTCAGCACACATCCCATGGCGGCAGGAGCGCGGAATGACTGGAGCAACCGGTAAGTACTGACGTACAACACATGGATCCTCCACGTTTTCGTCGTCGCCATCGGCCGAGACGTCAATAACATCGACATGCTTGCTGCAGATTGTAGATGACTCGCGTCCGCCATTGTGGACTTCGTGGGTTGCCACGAGGCGCAAGCGGTAGTCGACTAGCACCCATTTGAGCCGGCGATGCACGGAATGCATGGGCTGGACTAGCCGGGCAGATTGCCTCAACCGGTGGAGGTGGGTCAGTCCTAACGATGCTGCCAGTTGCAGTTATTAGGCGGAGGCCGAGTTCGTTGAGCGCGTCCCGACGAGCTTGGTGGTAGAGCCTGTCATACTCCATCTTGTATAGTCGAGCCTTTTCCTAGCGTTGAGTTTTCAGGTCAGGGAAGTGTTTTTCGAGACAAGCACGCTTGTCCATGTGAGTGCGCATGCTCGCCACCGCGAGGTTGGTACAACAGAGCGGGCAGTTGACACGTTGAGACGTTGAGACGCTATCGATAATTTTGAAATGATTCATCTGCTTACGTTTGTTTATCAATGGCATACTTGATCTTATCTCTTATTTTTGACTCGAAGTCTTAGCATAGTTTCGACATCTGACAATCAACTCCAGGTTCTGATAAATCTACTTATAAGTAGATGCATGAATCTACTTACGTTTTTACAAACGGCTGTCAGTCTACTTGTATTGATTAATTCCTCTTGAATTTGCATTGGAACACACAAGTGTCTTGCTACGCCAGGAACAGGGAACACGTATTGGCCCTAGGAAGTGTTGACAGGGGAGGAGTGAGAGAACTAGTGGAGTGTAAGATCTGGATAATATATTGGCCAGATCTTCCTACTCTAGTGATCTACCCCTCAAGTGCAGATCCCAGATCGCCCGGAGNAGCAGATCCAGCCCACCGACGGGTACACAAGGTGGCCAGTTCAGCAGATCACGGATCATCGGGGGACCCCTCCGTTAATCGGTGTCTGGACAAAGTTGGGAAGCCGGATCCAGTCTTAGTAAAATTCTGACGGATCCTGCTACTTCACAAAGGCAGCTGTAACCGCCGGGTACCCAGGGGGCCCGGCCAGCTGGGTTGATGGAGAGCTGGTCCCAAACGCAATGGGCGTTAACCGCAACAACAAAAAACACCTCCTCTCCGTCTTGTCTCGTTTTGGTGGAAGCCTAACTCAAATTTGACTGGGCAATCCAGAGCTTTCCGGGCTAGATTCGCCAACCAGTTTTTGTAGTTCCGACCTGTTTCGTGTTGTCACGCTGTTATCCAATCAAACTGCATAAACATAAAAGCGGAAATGTAATTGGCAGATTCATCAGGGCATTGCTTAGTCTGTCATTCACTATTACAAAGCACCAGTGATTTTGGTGAGGGCGCCATTTTAGTTGCCTGTCGCGACAACAAGCTCTACTGTAACTGTCGCAGTCTAAGGAATTATGGACGGAGGTTCGGCTACGGAAGTTGCTGCTGCACGCAAGATCCCTGTCAGCACGCTACAGAAGTGGTCTGCTTCGAATACTCGCACCCACACCCTCAATAAGCCCCAACTAATCAGTTGAACTATCTGCATACTATCTTGACTGCCCTGTCTAAACGTAAATCCAATCAAAGTCTCACTTTATGGATGTGTGGAAGCACCTAGCCGCCGAATTGTGCCATGCCGCAAATCACTGAATAGGTCGAGACAGCATAATGGAAGCCAAATTAAAACGCAACACGAAACTGGTTGTCACGCTGTTTCGTTGCTGTTGTGCTTTGCTTTTTATTGGCGCCTTTTGTAACGCTCAATCGCTGCGAAAAACCACAAGAATTGCTGAGAATGAGAGCTTTTCAGAGCTGTCGGATTTTATCGCTAACTCCGCTCCACAGGTGCCATGACCGATTGTCGGCGAAAGGTAGGCGATATCTTGCACTTTTATGGACTCGTAGGATAATCGGCCGCCGTTTTGCTAACTATATTTGTGGCAACTCGCCAGAACAGCATATTTTCCTATGCACACCAGAGGATGCACAATGAGCTTGTTTTCGTAGCGAATGATTCCTACGAGACAGTGCATGTGATTCGGCAAAAAACGAAATGCAACACGAGGAAGTAGCTTCATAATACAAACCCCATCCGACAGTGATCTCATCAACCACCCCCCACCACCACACACACACACGCACACACAACGACATCAGCATGGGCACGGCGGCCCCGGCGAGCTGCAGTAGTAGCGTGAACGTGGTAGCTCTGGATGGTGGTAGTGTGGAGAAGTGGCATCCAATGAGGAGGCAAGCTGGTGTCGGGAGGCATCCAACACGACCGAAGTGACTATGGTGGACAGGAAACGACGGGGACGATCTGGGCGAAGAGATTCCGCAGAGTAATGGTCCGAGACACGACGCCTGATTCTGATTCGGGTGATGGGCATATCCCATCTACGTACTCGATCGCGGAGACTCGTCTGCGCACCCCGATCTAGGGACCCCGATCTACCCCGATCTAGAGAATCAAGCCGAACGACGACGTCAACAGAGGTGGGAAGCACGACAGGCTAGGGATAGGTTTATTATGGAAGGCTCACGGAGCTTCAAGGAGGTAGCTAGAGAGGAGCTCCGATAGGATAGGATAAGGCTCAGTCCCGAATCTTCTTTGTGATACGCAAGNGACGTCACTGCGCACGAGCGGAACGTCGAAGTGACAGAGGCGCAGAGCGAGGGAGAATCCGCGCTGTGCCCGAGCACGCTTCAAGGTTCAACCCAAACCTGGACTACACCCTACCCTGATTTACGCTACGCAAGACCTGGGAAAACCCCGACGCTGTCGAAGTACTGACGCAACGGGTTTGTGTGAGGCCAACTTCGCAAAGGTTTGCGAGGGCACTCCTCCACAGTAGTAGCAGCGTGAACCTTATGATCTCGGAGAGTTGCAGCATCACCGTCTTCGGAGCTTTCCGAAGAAGGAGAGACGACGGCGCCGGATGTGCTGGATGCATGCGTATCATCGAAGATGCAGTGTGCGTGCCGTGGAAACTTGCGATAGTTACCACGATGGGTTGCGGCAAGAAAGCAAGAGGACGAAGGGCGGTTCTCCGGTGTAAATGGCTAAATCGATCTTGGCCAGTTCACAACCAGTGATTTCGAGGGTTTTTTTGCTAGAGAAACGAAAGGTACTAGGTCATGGTGGGCATGACAGAAAAGCAGGTAGAGAATTTTTTTAGCGTAGGTATGTAACATTTACCACACTTGCCTTCTAGCCATAAGCGTAGAGTGTCCGAGCTGTCCCCGGGAACTAATTACATGTACACGTACGCCTCGACTATCAAAAGCATTCGCGTAATACATCCTCTTGATAGGATAAAACTAAGTAATAATCAACCAATAGTAGTCACCGCTTTAACGTTGGACAGTCCTCCTACGTTTTTCCTTGATAATGGAAAATAAAATGGGTTCACAAAAGACACGAAACTGGTTGGCGATCTTACGCACGGCAATGGGTTCCAAGAATGTATTTGATTGGTCAAAATTAAACGTATTCAGTGGACCACATTATACTACTAGGATACGATGATGTATTAGTTTGTACAGGTTGATGTGGTAACACTCCATTTTGCAGATCGCACAGTATAGTGAACGGGGCGCCATGAAGCTCGTCAGGTGCGTGCGTCGCCGCCACGGGCCTGAGAGGAAGCCAACGCTTCCATACTCCCGTATATTCAGTTGTTGTATCTGTTTCCTTACTCGCTGTGTCTCTGCCTTCATCTCCTTGCTGCAGGTTTTTGATGAAGCTGTCGAATGAGACGGTCACTATCGAGCTAAAGAACGGAACGATCGTCCACGGGACAATCACTGGTGCGACTGCGTTCTTACACGGTGCTACTATAATTTACTGATACTTATGTTATGGCTGCGGCTGTGATTGTTCCTTTTTTTCTGCTGCGTGACAGGCGTGGACATCAGCATGAACACACACCTGAAGGCGGTCAAGATGACTGTGAAGGGCAAGAACCCCGTGAGTCTGGACTCGCTGAGCATCCGTGGCAACAACATCCGCTACTATATATTGCCGGACTCACTGAATCTTGACACGCTGCTGATCGACGACACCCCGCGCGAGAAGGTGAAGGCGGGTGCTCCGGCGGGGAGCGGACGTGGGCGTGGCCGAGGCCGCGGCCGGGGACGCGGACGTCCGTAATAGATGCGCTGCAAAATGATCCTTGCCCATTAGGAGAGCTAGTGGGGAAGAAGAAACGTGATCGGGAACAAGAGCAGAGTTAAAGCACCGCGGTGGAGGCGAGATCGTGATGTGGAGGAAGCGGCGAGCAGAGCTCGTTGGCACTAGAATCGACTCGCAAATGGTGCGGCAGATAGGCATTTTTCTTTTCTAAGTTAAAGGGACTTCATTTGAGCGCGGCGGTGAGAGGAGTGCGTACATGACTAAGCTGCAGCAGGTCGACGATATTTGTGGGCAATGACTGAGATGCAATGCAGCAGCGGTAAGTGCTCGTTGTTTAGCAATGGCACTTGCATCTCCACCTCATTCTCATAGTTTGGCCTCCGATTCAACGATTACTTGGCCGCATGTAGCTTCCCCATGCACACGAGCGAAATGCCATGCCTGTGTCTGCCAACCAGTGCAATAGCATAACGTACTTAACTGAATGTACCAGCTTCACTATCCTTTTGAACAAATACAGTCGAGATGCCGCAGCAGAACAAGCGCAAGGCCGAGGAAGACGCCGCCGACGCGGACGCCAGCAGCTTCCTGGAGGACGCGCAGCGCTCTGTGGACTTCCTCTTCTCGTCGGTCGTCGTGTTACCAGGCGACGATGTCACAGCCACACTCACCAAGACCACGCGTCGCGTCAAACTTGGTGCGTTGACTGCTATTTGGGGTTAAAACATACCGAAGAGCAAGAGCGAGAGGGTCATCATTAGTTGCTGCGTGTGTTTGTTGTGTCTGGAAGGCGCTGGACTGAAGCAGCTACCGGACGATCGGATCGTGTGCACGAACGCAGGCGTCCTCCGCTATCGCCCGGCCAACCGCTACTGGGTCGATTTCAACCACAAGCGCGTACGTTAGATGCTGCGCCGACTGCTGTTCTCGCTGAACTGAGTGCAATTTTCTGTGTAAGTGTTGACTAATGCTTGTGCGGTGCTTGTTGTGTGGTGAACAGTATGTTGCGTCGATGGACGACGGCGTCATTGGCATCGTGACTGATCGCAACGCCGAGTTTTACCGCGTGAATATCGGAGCTGCGTAGGTTCTTTTGTTTTAGATTGTTACGCTGCAGCAGAATTTTGCTGTTGCTGGTGACGACGATTGCTTCAGCTAGGGTTGCGAGATGCTTTGCTTACGATGCTAACTCTGTATGTTGCCTTACTACTCAGTGCCAGCGCTACTTTAGGCTCGCTGGCGTTCGATGGTGCAACGAAGCGGATCCGCCCTAGTCTTCGTCTCGGATCCCTCGTGTATGCTCGCGTGAGCAAGACCAACCCGGACGTGGAGCCTGAAATCACTTGCGAAGGTGCGGACTTAGACGTTCATTATTTGGTGCCCTGTTGCAGTGAGCTAATGCATGCATTGAATTAGCTCCTCCAAGCGTGACCAAGAAAGACTGGATGACTGGCTTGGCCATTTACGGAGAGCTGAACGATGGCTACGTGTTCAAGACGTCCATTGGCCTAGCGAAGTCATTGCTGCACGAGGATTGCCAGGTGCTAGCGTCTCTGGGCAAGAATCTGGCCTTCGAGGTAGCTGTTGGAGTCAACGGCGTCGTGTGGGTGAACGCAAAGACTATGAAGAACATTACGATCATTTCCAACGCCATCATGAACTCTGAGACGATGTCTCCTAGCGAAGTCGATGCCATGGTGTCTCGGCTTGTGGAAGATGCTGATGACGCTTAATCGAGAGAGGAATACATACCACACCCACTTCCTGTTTTTCGTTAGCCGGGAGGTGAGTTCTGCTGCTGCCATAAATTGCTACGCCTTCCTGAGTGGAAGGTGGCAAATTTAGCGACGACTGAGCTGGCTGGCATCCGTTTATTTCTGCTTCGAGTAGCATTTACAGCTCAACGCACTTCCAGAGCAGCGTTACGAGAGCCTCGGAAAGCACTGGCAACTGCTGCAAACATGATGTCTGCAAACGATGACGCCAAAGGCATGATCGCCCAAGAGGAGCGCGAGCTGCGACGGGTGTTCGACCACCTTAGCTCCTACCGTCAAAAGAAGAAATTGGCTCTCACGATACACGAGTGCAAGGAGCGGCGTCAGCGTTTGGAGTCAAGCCGTAACAACCCCGAGGTGTCTGCGCTGATGAACGAGAAAGGAACCAAGATGACGCGCGAGGAGATCGAGGACGAGCTGCGGAAAGTCGACCAGGCCCTGGAGAAGGCCATCGCCGACCAAACCGCGGTGCAGAACAGCAGCAGCCACTGCCGCGTGATCAAGAACGAGGACCTGTACGAGGCCATCAAGGCGCTGGGCAAGGTATGCTCGAAGAAGGAGATCAGCGACATGATCTGGGAGGCCGACGAGAACTTGGACGGCGTGGTGGACTGGGAGGAGCTGCGCGCCATGTTCAATCGCAATCTGCTCGACAGGACGGAACTGGAGCCGGCTAACCTCTTCAATGTCGTCCAGTTCATGACGTACGACAAGAAAAACTGCGGTAGCATCACCGCCGACGACACCATGGCCATCCTCTTCGCGCGATACGGCCAGTCGCAGCTCGAAATGCGCATGAAGCAGCTTTTCGGCGACAGTGACGAGCTCACCTTCGTGGACTACCTAGAACGCGTAGGCAAGCAGCGCCGCTCGAACATTGAAGCCCGAACGAAAGCGTAGGTAACTAGCTTTCCACGGTCGAGGAAATATACATGTACAAGCCTTTATAGACCTCATACGAGCGCCATCTTGAGCGTGGCATAGGAGCCCAAATGCCTTCAGTTTGCTTCGGCCCTCGTCTTAGTCGTCTCGACGCTGTGCCAGCAGTCTCGATAAGATCTGTCATCAAACAGCCACCAGAGGCCTCCTTCCCGGTGGTGTTTGACGTTTCTATCGCACTGTTACAAAATGAGCATGGCATCGCCACCGAAACAGCCACATGTAGCGTGCCTCAAGCAGGTGCAACAAAACGACATTAGACAAGACCACACATATATCACAAGTTGTGATTCACAACAGCAGCTTGAACACATGTTGTCCACGGAAAACTTCAATAAGTACTCCACAAGAAACGTACTCTCTTTTGCTTATGTATCGCTTCTCGCGCCTCTCCTCCTGATCCCCTCCGCTGGAGACGGCTTTAAACTCATCTCTCTGCTAGACAATGGCCGGATCGGCCGATTGGGGCAAACAGAAGGTTTAGCCCAGCGTCAGACCCAGGCCGAACTTGTGGGAGTCGCCCTCGAAGTTCTTGGCGTCCACGTGCACGCTGGTGGTCAGCGTAACGTACGGGCGCACCTTCTGGATGGAGGCCAGCGACAGGAAGCCCTCCGAGTCGATCTTGCCGCAGTACGTGGTGTCGGCATCGGCCTTGTACCGGCCACCCACGACAAGCGTGTTGGAAGCAGACTTGAGGTCGTAGTCCAGCACGGCGGCGTACACCGTGTTGTGCGACAGGTGGTGGTGGAACGAAGCCTGCAGGGTAGCAAAGTTCTTCTTGGTCACGAGCGACGTGACGAAGTCCGCACCCGTGAAGCTGGCGCCCACGTTGTGTTGCACGATGGCCGACTTGTCCACGTTGAAGGCAGTCTGGCCGCCCACGGCGAAGCCGCCCTGCGAGAGCACAGCAGCAGCCGAGACTGTGTTGGACACAAAGTCGGCCTCCGAGTTCACGGCCACGTTCTTCTGCTTGTACTCGGCGCCGAGCACGCCAACCTGCTTGGCGCTCGTGTTGTTGGCGACGGAGCCATCCTCGAGCTTGAAGGTGAGCTTGAGCCCCTCGGTCAGCACGTTGGGCAGCTCGGCCTCCGTGACCACGCGACCCTGGGTGGTGATCTGCAGCTTCTTGAACACCACGCCGCTGGCGCCGTGCGTGAAGCCGCCCGAGACCTTGGCCAGGATGGACTTGTTGCCGCTCAGCGCACCCTCCGTCGTGAATGACACGCCGTTCGACGCCTTGCTCTTGATCTTGAGCTTGCGGGAGAAGTCGTAGTCGTCCCGCAGGACGTTCTCCGCCGTCTTGGCCAGATCCTTGTACAGCACAACCATGATTCGCTACGGCTCGGGCTCTACTGCTGCTTGCTGCTGTGCCACTTCCGAAATGAAACGCGAGCCGCACGATAGACTGCACGATCACATGCGGCTGGCTCCACACAAAAATCTCTCCCCCTCTCCCGCGAAAGACGATAGCATCGGGTTCAACAGGTGAAGCGTATCTTTACAATCGTATCTAAATGAATTCCGACGGTCCAAGCGCCACACCACGGGCAACATCTCACAGAACGGTCGGTATTCATACATGTAGACGCGCGCAGATTGAAAAGTTGAAAGCTTGCATGCTTTGGACCAGAATTGCAGTTCGCTTGACCCAGGTTTGGGATAGAGTTGGTTATTGGCACACAGCCATCCACGTCCGCCTTCCACCTGGTAAGGCAATTTGTGGGAGCCATAAGTGACCAGACCAGCCATTACACAGTAAGCTTATACATGTTGTGTAGTTTACACTTCGGATTGATTAACTACCAACTCAATCGAGCCTCTATAAGAAAGGATCATTCCATTTCAACATTGCTTGACGAGATAATCGCTTCCCCATTCTAGCGCTACAGAGTCGTCATGCTGATTTGATGCCTCGGATGCTGGCAAATAGTACCGTGGTTGCACGGATTTTGGCCGAGCGCTTCGAGCGTCGACCAGGCTGTGCGTGGCACTGCTGTGAACTGCCGCGCGCTATGACGTCGTCGGGCAGCGCAGAAACAGCTGACAGCCGTCTTCAATGCGGGGCGCAGCGTACATGTATTTCAAGTTGCCGGATGATGCAGTAGGCAGTCGCAGCCTGCGACTGCCACTGCAGTGACGAATCCGGCACCTGGACCAAGCAGCGGTGGCAGACAGGCAGCTCGCACCACCGGAGTTCTGCCGGTGCGGCGAGCGCGCAGTGGTCGCTGTCTACTGCTCGCTCTCTTATCCACGGCGGCAGCACCGACAACACTCTGCACAAGCGACGGTCGAGCGGCAGGAATCTCTCTGGTCAAGCAGGGCAAGGGCTGGCAAATTGCATCACCTTGCAGTTGCTGTGATCCGTTCGCCGATTTGACTTGCGTTGAGTATCGAGCTTCTTCCCGCTTATGTGCATATTTTCGTACTTAGCATGTGGACGACGTGGCTGGAGATTCAGCCGGCCCCCACTTCCTGCGGCTGGAGTGCCATTCGCGAAAAAGATCAGCAAGTGGTAACCTCAGCTCTTTTACTTGGACCGACGTAGCAAGATGGTTGTGCTGTACAAGGACATCGCCAAGACGGCGGAGAACGTGCTGCGTGACGACTACGACTTCTCGCGCAAGCTCAAGATCAAGACCAAGGCGTCCAACGGCGTGTCGTTCACGACCGAGGGCGACATGGCCAGCAACAAGGCCATCCTCGCCAAGCTCTCGGGCTCCTTCACGCACCAGAGCAGCGGCGTCGTGTTTAAGAAGCTGCAGGTAACCACGCACGGCCGGCTGATCTCCGAGGCCGAGCTGCCCGACATCTTCACCAAGGGCCTCAAGCTCACAGCCAAGGTCGAGGATGGCTCACTCGCCAAGAACGCGCACGCCAAGCGCGTCGGCGTCTTCGGCTGGGAGTACCAGCAGTCGAACTACTCGGTGAACGGCGCCATTGACTTGGGTGCCAGCACCGTCAGCAAGGCCGCCGTGTACAGCTTCGACAACATGCTGGTGGGCGCCCAGGCCGCCTTTAACTACAACAAGTCGGCGGTCGTGGACCACAACGTGGCCCTGAGCTACCGTGGCAACGACTTCACGGCCACGCTGCAGACTAAGAAGAAATTCAACGCGCTCTCGGGCTCGTTCCACCACCACCTGTCCCACGACACCGTCTACTCTGCGCTCTTCAACTACGACCTCAAGTCGGGCCAGAACACGCTCAGTGTGGGCGGCCGCTACAACGCCGACAAGCTCACCACGTACGCCGGTAAGGTCGAGTCGGACGGCCACGTGTCCCTGGCCCTGGTCCAGAAGATCCGCCCCTTCCTGGCTCTGACCACGAGCGCCCACGTGGATGTCAAGAACTTCGATGGCGACGCCCACAAGTTCGGCATCGGCCTCACTCTCGGCTAAGCAGAAAACAAAAACTCAACGTAGACGTGTGCCTGGCCAGTGCTGGATGGAGAAATGGGCTTGTTGGTCGCGCGGGCAGCAATACAGCCCGCGCGGCGCCGTAGCTTAATGTTTGGCCCTTCAAGGGCCAATTCAATACACACCTCTGTTGCCCATGCAACTTTAGATGCTGCTTTCACTACGCTCTGATGGATGGCGACGTCACGCCACCTCAGCGTGGTGTGCGCCACATGTCCGTGCCACACTAGTCGTACATCGATTTCCATAGATACTCGACGGGTTAACACAAATCTAATCGCAGCAAATCAAAAGCGACGACCATGAGCGAGACCGACCGCTTCGACAGCATGCTTCTGACCATCGCGCAGTCGCAGCGCGGCATCGAGCCGCTGCTGGACACGGTGTTCTCGTTTCTGCGGCGCAAGACCGACTTCTTCACGGGCGCCGAGCCGCAGGTGATCGAGGACACGATCCTCAAGAGCGTGCGCAAGCAGGCGGCGCTGGCCGAGAAGGACCAGTTCCACAAGAATCAGCAGGAGGCCGAGAAGCGTCAGAAGATGGAAGCGGCGCGCAAGGCGTCAGAGCTGGAGAAGAAGCAGAAGAAAAAACCGGAGGAGGAGGCCAAGAGCCCCCCGCGCTTCGAGGAGATCACCGACGACGACCAGACGGAGACCAAAAAGGCCACGCCCGAGCAGGCGTCGCCGCAGGAGAAGGACACGGCTCCAAATGAAGAGGAGGAGGACAACGGACCGCGTACGTTGGTTGATATGCGCGAGAGGCTTATTGAGGAACCAGCAGTAGCTCTGCTTTCTTTCTGGCTCTGCTAACGGTGCGATGCTGTCTGTTTTAATTCGTGGGTGTGTCTGCAGCACTTGTTGGCAACGGAGGGCAGACTGACAAGTATGTGTGGACGCAGACGTTGCAGGAATCTCAGATCAATTTCGCAGTCCCCGAGGGCACCAAGTCTCGACAGGTAGACGTGGAAATCCGTGCTGGAAACCTGAGGGTGGGTCTGCGAGGTGGCGAGACGTTCGTGAACGGACCGCTGTACAACAAGGTAAAGGTAGACGACAGCTTCTGGACGCTGGAAGATGGCAACCGTATTTGCATCTACCTGCAGAAGGACAACCAGATGGAGTGGTGGAAGACCATCATCCAGGGAGACGCGGAGATCGACACGCAAAAGGTGCAGCCCGAGAACTCGAAGCTCGATGACCTGGACTCCGACACGCGCCAGACTGTGGAGAAGATGATGTTTGATCAGCGTCAGAAGGCGATGGGTCTCCCGACGAGCGAGGACATGCAGAAGCAGGAGGTCTTGCAAAAGTTCATGGCGCAGCACCCTGAGATGGACTTCAGTAAGGCTAAAATCAACTAAACAGAGACCGTGGCGCAAAGGATGGCTATGCACGTCCAAAGTCCACGTTTCGATCTAATAATACTGCCTTGATGCCCGAACAGATCCCGAAGCTGTCTAGTGCTATTTCTTGTTTCTATAGGATGGAAGTCTTCAATTAGAGTTGACGGGAATGTCAGTGGGAATGCCAGTGGTGTGAAGCATGCCATATATCTTTTGTGCGTGAGCAGATACCTGAACAGCGTCAAAGCGTCTTGCAACAGGAAGAAATGGCTGGAGGTCGTCACCACGTCGTGTCTGTAGTGCTGGGATCGGATGCGATCGAGTATCAAAGCAGCAGCGCCGCAATGAATCAGCATGTTGGTGAAAAACCCGCTGGCACATCTAAGAAGGCTACAGAAAATCTCAACAAGGAATGCCACGTGCAGTTCGGTGAGCCTGGCAGCAAACGAGAGTTCACAACGTCCAGCAAACTCGCAGACCCAACGGGAGAAGTCCTTAAGTACCGGGGCGAGCTAGCTGCGGAAGCCAAGGACATGCTCACTCGCACGTCTTCGAGCTATGGAAACGAAGTTGTGCCCTACGTGTCGTCGACACAGCTCGCAACACAATGGGACAAGAAGGCTGTGGCGGAAACCATCAGACTGCGAAATGAGATTCGAGCTCGAACTGGTCCACGACCGACTCGAGGCATGTCCTACGACGATGAGGTGGAGTACGTCTCGGAAGCCAAAAGCGCCTACGAAAATAAGTTCAAGACCCACAAGCCTTCGATCATGGCTGCATCTGTGAAGAATGGTACATTACTGCTGAGTAACTTCGTGCTTGTTTCTTTTTTTGTTGACTGGTACTGTCATTCTCTTGTGCAGACCTGCGGTCAACACACTTTTCTCTAGGGCACGAAAAGCTGGACTACAAGACATCCAGCCACACCGATCGCCTCTCTTCAGATCAGTTTGCGCTTTACGCCACCCGGCCTCCACCGCTTCACGACCTGAAGAAGTCGACCGTGGAAATATCTTGAAACCAGGAGATACAGCAGACAAGGATGCCATGGTGTTATTGACGTTAGCGCCAGCACCCACACGAAGACTAAAACAATTTATGGCTTGGAATGATGATATTATTATTGTTTGGAGCTTTGCAGCACCGGAAATATGTTTACGTCTGCGCAAGGGCAAGCGTACAAAAGTATCTCCTCTCCTTCTCGCTCGAAGACATTTGAGTGCGATCGCGAACTAGACGTTGAAGCTCTCACCACAGCCACAGCTACCCTTGGCGTTCGGGTTCTCGAACACGAACTCGGATGAGACCGGAGTTATCTGCGCAAAAAAACACAAGTTATTTATTAATAGGAGTCGTATAGCGATCAAATAGCATGGACGTCGGCCCAACCTGGAAGTCCATGGTCGTGCCGACCACGTGGAATAGTGCCTTGGGCTCGACAAAAACGCGGACACCTGCAAAAGTCACAGCAAGCAACGAGCAGCACTGTCAGTATCTGGCCCACAGCCCAGCCACCCGTCTGTTCTGCTCACCATTCTTGCTCACTTCTTCCTCCATCTTCTCCTTCTTGTCTGCGTAGTTCATCGTGTATGACAAGCCATTGCATCCGCCTACAGTTGTGCATCGAGCAACAGACTGTCAGTTTATCTATAGGACCTGCACCACCAGGACGCATCCGATGCAGCCCAGCACGTACGCGTTTTAACCCCGAGGCGGATCCCGATTGCGTCTGGTTTGTTGGCGAGCAACTCCTTTATACGCATCGCAGCGGCGTCCGTCTGCACATATTCAAAGGCAAAACAAATCACAGTTAGCCACCGGCGTTCGCGAGCCTCACATTTCCACATAAAACCACGCGCTCAACACCCCGACGCACCAGGTTCAGCGGTGGCGGCAGCTCGCGCAGACGTCGGCGTGTGGGCGGCGTCACGTGCTCTGCCACGGTGGACAGCAGGCGCGGCGCGTGGGTGGCCCTGGAGCGCGACACGGAGCGGAAGAACGGCGTCATGGAGCAGCGGCGACCTCGTTCCACGAGAGGCTGAATGTCTTACCCAATACCGGCGAAAACTGCACTGTGGCGATTCGATTAGGTGCGATTAACCCATCGGACTAAACCCTAATTGTTCACTAATTATGGCTAAAGTAACCCCATTGGCTGTCTTTTCGACGAATCGCAGCGAGTGCCCATCCCCAGCGTCATTTAACACGAATGACGCGCTGGTCGCAGTGCTTTAACGACGTTGCCGCGTCATCAGCCGAAGAGCTCCTCGCGCAGCACCACGAGCTCGTCCTTGTGCTGGCGGATAAGGACACGCAGCACGTCGCCGCCCAGCTGGAAGTTGCGGATGTAGTCCACCTTCTCCTTCACCGTGCTTGTCCACTGCTCCGCCGCCGCTAGCTCGCTGTTGCTCGGAGGCGTCCACTCGAAGATGTTGACTCGCGGGTCGAATTTGGGTGCTGGAGTTGCATCCAGTTCTGCTGTTGTAGACTCCTGCGTAACATCACTGTTATAACCAGCCAGTGGTGTCCCTGTTGAGATGGTTCGCTGGGTCTCTTCGACAGTTTGTGGGTCACTTCCAGGAGCAACTGGCACCGCCTCAGTCGCTGGATCGACTGGAGCTACTGTCAACAAAGCAGCAGCACCCCCTTCGCGCGGAAACTCGGATGCAGTTTTAGAGTCTGATGATGCTGTTGTTTCTGGGAACGGCTTGTGCCCCCACCACTTGTCGTGGAGGTATTTCTCCACCGCCCCCACCTTTGAATCGTCCAGCACGGTGTCGTAAACTAACACCTCGGCGATCCTACCTTGGAAGGCGTTTGTGTCGCACGCGCCCTTGCTGTTGCCTAAGCTTACCACCTCGTTAACGGTGATCCGGGTTTGTCTCTCGTCAGGGTCACCTTCCCTAGGGGACTCGCCACCCCACGGCCTGCTATTCACCTTGATTTCGACGTAACCCTGGTTCAAACGGTACGTCACTAGCGAGAACTGCCCCGTGGCCAACCCCTGGACACTCTCAACAAGGCCGTTGTTGGCGAAAAATGACGGCTTGCCACCGTGAAGAGCGAACTGTCCATACGGCGAGTTTCCGAAGAATTTCTGTCCTGTGAACGAATCGCCAGTCTAGCATAATTCAAATCATAGCAAAGGTCAGCATCGAACTGTACGGCAGTTTTTCGTCAAAGGAAACTTCGTGTCTGAGCTTTTACCTCGATTTGAGCTGGCGAGAGCACGAAAAAGAATGTCATGGATTCGTGCACCCTCAGCGCGTCGGTGACCATTGGACAAGAGAAGTACACCGCTGGAAGTTGGTTGTGCGTATCTGGTACGATCGGAATCCACACGGGTTTTTGCTCTGGTGATGCCGCACGAAAAGCTGTTGAGTCTGCAGCTTTGGGATCCGAGCTCGCGACTTGGTTTGCCCAACTAAGATAGATCGAGTTAACAGAATGAGGTGAGTTTGCAATTCCTTTGCAGGAGTAAATGGAAGTACATCGTACCTGTTCACCCCACACGCCGTGAGATCGGCTCCAGAGGAGACTAAGCAAGCCGCCAAATTCTCAACCTCTACGGCCGAGTCACTCGTGAGCCACACTGACAAGTTATCTAGAAAATCTGTAGATGCAATGGAAGGCATTACAACGCATTATCAGCTTGATATCCCTGTGGTAAATTCCAGTCAGCTAAAAGCATGGTTACCTTTCGACTCAACTGCAGAGGGTTCGATCTCCACAGGTTGTGGTGCTGTTGTTGAAGTTGTTAAACTATATTCTGCTTCGGCTGGCTGTTCTGGTGACGATGGTAGCGTTTCTGAAGAGTGGGGTTGGGATTCTTTCATTCGTGAAATAAGGTCTGCAATCTCGGTTGGGGGTCGTTGACCTGAGTATGGTCCATTTGAAGCTGGTTCTAATGAAGTATCACCGATTGTGGCTGGTGGTATTGTGTCTGGGTCAACGTCAGAAGTAGGAGCATAAGCCTTCTGAGTCACCAAGGGTGGTTCAGATTCCTCGTCTTGATCACCGGTCAATGCTGCCGGAATATCTGAAGGATCTCCAATGTAATTGCTAGGTAACCCTGAGGCAGGTGCTTCTGTCTCACTTTCTGTCAAATCGAGTTCTTCACCCGGTGCTTTGGGTTGATCAGTGCCCGTCAACTTCGTGTAACCTCCAGGACGATATGTTTCTTGTACTTGTGGTTCTTCGGTCACTGCCGAGTGAGCGGCAGCCAGCGAGAGGGCTTGGTCCGCATTCTTGTTCACTGGCCCTGGATGCTGTAGTCCTTGCTCCAGCGCATCGTTCACAACACCCTCTCCGAATTGAGACGGAAAGCGTGAGGAACTCATGAAGATAAATGTGGTGACGATGAACAAGTTAATGACTAGGATCAACCTGTTGAAGTTGCCCAGACAACGGTGTTGAATCAGCCCACGATGTTGCAACAATCAGCGAAGAGCACACCACGCACCAAATCCTGCCACGGGATGTCGTGAAGGACACCCCCCTTGATTCAAGCCTCGACTGGTATGCACCGCTCTGATGGAGGTCTCCAGCACCATTACTGTCCTCACCGTCGCTCATGGGGGCAACGCTACCCTTTTTGCCTCGACCTTGCTTCAAGCGCATTGTTCTCGTCTGAGTTGAGGATCGTGGCGTAGATGACTCCTTCCAACAGAGCAGTACAACAAGTCTCAATTGCCTTTTGAGATCGCGACTTATACGGGCGTGTGACGCTTCAGATTTGGACAAAGCACCAGAGCAAGGCTTGTGAGACCATGCTAATAGTCTTAGAGCTAAAAGAGCACAAGCATTCTGTATTTACGTGCTCTGGGCTGTGTCTGTAGTCCTCATGGCAACAAGTACTCGACAAAGCTGTCACCACATCCAGCATTCCAATGTCAGGGTTTCGTCTCATAGAAAACCGCCTGTAGTCCTGTTCCCTGTATCAAGCAGCCTCGCAAGAAAGCAAACAACCTCCTTAATTCATTGATCTGGAGTGAAGCCAAATTGTGCGTGTCTTGTGTATCTTGCTATAGGCCCAGCCCCTTCTGCTCCTGCCTCTGTTTCTGGTCTACATCTAGTACGGGTCCGTCTCGTTGAGCCACTTGTCCAGTCCCTTGAGCGGCTTCGCCTGCTTGACCGCCTTCTTGTGTTCCGCGAGCTTGCTGGGCATGGCCGCCAGCGCCGCCTGCACCTTCTTGACGCTGTCCATAAGCAACAAACAAACACAAACATCAGTCCACTTGATGCTCCAAATCACCCAACGGGGTCCAACAACAGCCTAATCACCCACCGCTCGAACTCGTTGCGCTGGTTCTTGTGGCCCTTGAGCGGTCGCATGACGTGGTGCTTCTGCGGTCGATCCCAGGTCTCGAGCCAGCCGCCCTTGCCTTCCTCCCACGTGCCCACGAGGCCGTTGCGCGCCGCGTGCTTCTTCACCATGGCGATCTTGCGGCCGGAGATCAGCGGCTGCTTCCACTTGCCTTCCACCAGCTTGGGTTTCATGGCGGCCTCGGCCTCGGCCGCGCTCAGTCGGAGGAAGCGCTGCATGCCGCTCATAGTTGCCGCTCTCGATCGATGATCAATATTGCCTGAAACCAGCGGTTTGTGTGCGTCCAATTTTCAGCCAGTCAAATGTATCCACTTAATTTCCAACCAATTAGACGCCGCATACGTTAGCTGGACGAAGGCGCAGAATAAAGCCATTGCACAGATAGCGAGCGATGAACATGGCGGCCGCTGCTCCGCAGATGGCCATGAACCGGCAGCAGTTCCAGCAGCCTCAGGAGCCCAAGCAGATTAGTACGGAGCAGATCCAGGTGCGTCGTCTCGCTCACTCGCGGTCTTTAACATCCCCTTCTAACGGAAGATTTGTCTTGCTAACTGCAGGCCATGCTGGATGAGAACTCGAGTCTCATCGTGGAGATCATCGAGCTCAACACGCAGATCAAACATGGGAAGGGCACGGCGCAGCTGGGAGAGTTCACGGAAAAGCTGGACAAGAAGCGTAAGAACCTCAACATGAACCTCATGACGCTGGCCAAGTGGGCTGATGAGTCCTCTGAGACGTCCCCGAGACAGCCGCAGGCCTACGGACAGCCTCAAATGGCCCAGCAGCAACAGCAGCAGCAGCAACAGCAGCAGCAGCAGCAGTACGCCCGGGCAGGGATGATGCAGATGCCCATGGCCAATCAAGCGCAGTACCAGGCACAGGCCCAAGCACAAGCGAGAGCCCAAGCCCAAGCTCAGGCTCAGGCTCAGGCTCAGGCTCAGGCTCAGGCTCAGGCCCAAGCTCGACTTCAAGCCCAAGCCCAGGCTCAGGCTCAAGCTTACGCACAGGCTCAATATCAGGCGCGCATGAACCCAATGATGGCCCAGCAGTATGGACAGATGAACCCAATGGCTCAGCAACAGCAGCAGCAACAACAACAGCAGCAGCGGTATGCTAACGGCGGCATGCCCTACGCTGTCCCTGGCAGTGGACCGATGGCCCACCCCGTCCGTATGAGCAACGCTATGCCAATCCCCACGAGCTACGCAGACAACCGAGGCGGTATGGCACCCACTATGGGCTTCCAAGTGGGCCCCCAGGGCTACGGCATGGTGCCTCCCAATCAGATGCAGCGCATGAACCCGGCGACGCAAGGAATGCCTCAGCCGAGTATGACCCAGCAAAGTATGCAGCCGCAAAGCATGTCTCACCAGAGCATGGCAATGCCTCAGCAAAGCATGACCATGCAGCAACAGAGTATGGCAATGCCTCAGCAGAGTATGACGATGTCTCAGCAAAGCATGCCTATGGGTCAGCAGGGCATGCCCCAGCAAAGTATGCAGGTGCCCCAACCAGGCATGGTCCCAATGCAGATGAACGGGCCACCGAACTCTGGCCCCATGGCAGATGCCTCGGGTAACTAACAGCTGGAGAGTGCCTCAGTACTAGGCGACACGTCGAAGAAGAATTCATTTTTCACTTATCTTTTGTTGTTTACGTTGATATCGCATGGTAATTTGCATTATTTTACTACAGGTAGTGAAGTGGACCAAGCGCTTCAGTCGATGTGTCTCGGTGCATAATTGTCCTGGTGTAGCAGCCCAACAAGATTTTCGTTCTCAATCGCTATTTTGACGAAAAACATACCTAGTCTTGATCAACGCGATGGAGCAGCTTCCGTGCGGCTACTATAAAAGCGTCATGTACATGTTGGACATTCACTTTAAGCGAGGGTCCTTGTTGTATGCAAAGTACTGTTGCTGCGACGTTTGGAATGTGAATGCCATCGAAACCGCTGTGCGCATTGCTTAGACACATGATGAACCTTGTCGAACGATCAAAACACATTATAAGCTTATGTCCTCACAAGCGCTGCATGTGACCTGTACCAATTATCTGCAAATTGCGGTTCCCCCTTCAGCCAAATAATCTTTTCTACCATAGCCAAAGTACGCTTCTTGCAATTTCTCATTGCAGTCGCGTATTGCGAGAAGCAGGGGCATTGCAATGCAAAACCAAGTAATTCCAACAGTCATGAACATAACGTCAATGAGTTCAGCAATCACTACTAGCACTAAAAATGCTATTTTTCCAACCTCTACATGTAGTAAAGACCAACGTGATCCTCCGCGTTGGCTAAGCAATGTCAATAACGGCGAATACAGTGTTGACCACCATGGGGAGTTCAATTGGGTAGCGAGAAGACGAAGACACCGGGTACTGTATGGATGTATAGGATAGATGAGCGTCAAGATGGCTTCAACTTCATTTACATGTACATTAGACAATCGAAGTAACTGCTATGTAGTAAGAAGTATATGCCACTTTTTGAAGTAAGCAACGGTAAGGTCACCGTCTGGAGTAACCCTGAAGTATAATCGGTTTTCAAAGCATTTGGCGGGAAGCACTCTAGAGCTTTCGAGGTCGTTCATTGCCTGCCGCGCGCCATGGCGTCCCAAGGCTTGTCTTCGTGGCTGAGCGGTCCCAAGTCCGAGTCTTCAGACACTACAGACGTGTCGGATTCTCAGCAGCAAGGAAAGATCAAGCCTGATCCCAGCTCCAGCGACTCGCCGCTGGACATCAGCCTCGCCCAGTTGCGCGCCAAGGAGACCATCACGCGCATCAGCCCCGAGAAGCGCTCGCTCGTGGAGGAGATCGACAGCGAGGCGGATGACGCGGAATTCGAAGAGAGGGCGCATTGGTCCAGGCGAGGATCGAGGAAGAAGGCCAGGGCGTCACGTAGGTTCACCGGAGCAGCGGACAAGTCGCAGCCGTCGATTGCTCTCTTCTGCGTCAAGGAGGCGACCACAGCAGTCGAGACGAAGGAGGCGGCGGACCCAGAGGAGGATGAAGTGGCCAGTGCCAGTGCAGCCTCGCAGTTAGAGGAGAGTGAGAAGAAGAAGAAGAGCAAGAGCAGAGGCAGGAATAAAAAAGTGGAGAGCTCCGGACTGGAGTTGGACTCGGCAGTTGAAAGTGGCACGAAAGATGAAGATACTACCGCTGTGATGAGCTCTGGAAGACCAAAACGACAGGCAGTTGTACGGGCAGAGATCCTACAGCAACAACAGAAGTTGTTGGATGCTGTTGCTGCCAGGAAAGATGCAGCTTCGTTTTTGACGCCGCCACCAACGACGAAGAAAAAGGCGGAGGAGGGAAACGTGACCACCAGTGGGCGCAAGAGAAAACTGGAGATGAACAAGAAGAAAATATCGCCGCCTGCAAAGGGTGGAGTGACGACTAGCTCACCTGGTGCTAACAAGACAGCGCAGTCATTCTTTTTGAGTGAGCAGGAAAAGAAACAGCTGCAGGAGATTGAGGCTGTGTCATTATTCCGTGAACAGCTTCGGCAGACGCGTGAGAAAGATCTTGCTTTCTTCGCTGGTAAAACGGCTAACCCGTTCTTTCAGGCGCGAGCTTGCACCAAGCCAAGCAGTAGCGTTGAAAACGACGATGGAGTCGTTGAGATTGACGAAGGTAGTGAAGGTGGTGAGGCAAAGCAACGACGGGGTACAGGTGGAGGTCGCTGGAGTAAGCCATTGCCGCTGTTTCCTGAGGTGCAGCACGTATTAACCTTGTGCCTAGACGCAGAAGATATGGATACATTTGCTAATGACTCAACACCACTGAAGAAAGCGCTGCCCGCAGCGGAGATGTCTGCTGCGGTGGTAGTCATCGATGACGACGAAGCAGCAAAATGCAGGTTGCCAAATGAAGTAATGACCCAGCTAAAAGCGGCCATGAATGGGCAGGTGACCACAGAGTCTTCGTTTTCGGAACAATTTTGGTTCCGCGAGTACTTGGATGCCTCCAGCATACCAGCACCGATTGCCAAGTCTATCGATGTAACCTCCCCACGTCCAGTGGAGAACGCAGACGCCGCTGCGGCAGAGCTGGCAGAAAGGGAGACCTTGCTCATTGATGAACTGGTAGAGACGCATGGTATGCGCGAGAAGCGAGTGCGTGAGCTTCTTGAGGGACTTGAACAGGCCAGGGCGAAACGTTTGGACCGCGAGCAAAACTTGTCTTTGGTGGACCGCTACTTACCGGTGAATGCTAGCGGTCTTGTTGGCAATCGTGAGTCACTTCACACATTATCATCGTGGCTGAGTGCTTGGAAAGTTGGTGGCGGTGATCGTGAGAAGCTGGATTGCTTTGAATCGGAACTTTTCACGTTTGAGGATGGTGGTAGCGATAGCGAGGACGAGGTTGGCGACCTGTGCCCTCTGTTCATTTTAGAGGGTGAGTCAGGCTCCGGTAAATCTGCTGCCGTCTATGCATGCGCCGAGGAGTTAGGCTACGAGATCATTGAGATCAACGCAGCTCAAAATCGTTCCGGAAAGAGCGTTATGGAGCTTGCTGGTGAAGCCACGCAGTCCACTCGAGTGTTGCACGTAGGTGGGAAGGAGGACAAGAGCAAGAAGAAGCACAAGAAGAAGCGGAGGAGACATTCCGAGAGCCGCAAGAGCTTAGAACAGCCAACAGCGGCGTCATTGTCGCTTGTGATGTTTGAAGATGTAGACCTGGTCTTTGACGAAGACAAAGGTTTTCTCAACGCTGTGTGCTCCATCGCTAAGCACTCAAAGTGCCCCATTGTCGTAACATGCGCCCAGCTGCCTGATGCATTCCCTGCAAAACCTGGACGGCTGTGCCGCGAGCTTCGCAAGCCTTCAATGGACGAGTTTGCAACTTGGATGCGTTTGGTGGCCTTCATCGAAGGACTGCAATTGGCACCGTCTCTCGTCGACGCACTGGGCAAGTTCTTCGAACGGGATGTACGTCGCTCCCTGCATTTTATGGAGGCAAACTTGCCGGTGTCCGATGCAAGTACAAAGACCCAGTGGTGCTGGCAGCACGACAATGCAGACAAGAACGATGCTTCAGATGTTGACGTTCCTGCTTGGACTTTGTGGTCGACGGGGTGCTCATCGTTCGATGCCCTAACAAGTAATTTGCTGGCAGAGCTTAGCGCAGCTGCTGAAGCGGAGGGAAAGAAACACGAGGATAAAAGCCGCGAAGAAAAACAAGCGGATGTTGACGCTATGGCGGAGTTAGCGCAGATCATGGATTCTGCTTCGGTTGCGGATATGTGGATGGCGCCCACTGCGGTTGATGGACTTGACAACGTTGATATCGAGGTACGGCCTGCTTGACGCTTTGCTCGTTTATGTGTGCTGGTTTCTTACTATTGTGTTTTGTTGCCAACTGATGACAGGATTCGTTCTTCCTCTGCGAGCGTGAGCGTCTTGCTGCGCTGGAACTTAGGCGTTCTAGTCTTCATATGCTCGGATCATCGACAAGCCCTCTTGGTGCGTCATTGATGCGGGGCCAAGGACCTGTCGCATCTGCATGCGTTCAGCGGACACTAGACAGTGCCCTCGCAGCTTCCAGTCGACGTTTCCACCAGACAGCGTTGGCGCAGCTGAAACCTAAGTTTGAGCTTCCGCTTGCCTACAAAGGGTGCGTCTCAGACTCTGCACCACTTACCCTGCTACTGATGTTATATCACCTCACGCTTTGCGTTTCATTCTGCAGCTGTGGAAACTCGGAGCCGCGATTTACGCTCGACTACATGCCAATGGTTGGGCGCTTGCTGTCCAGCTCCGGTCTGCAAGAAGGTCGACGACGGACATCCCGACGCAACCACTATTTAGGCGACGTGTTGGGGGACATGACCCTCCTCGACGAATTGCCAGCCTTCAACACGTACTTACAGTCCGACGAGGACCAAATCGTCGCCGCATCCCCGGCGTCCACGCAGGGATAAACGAAATATCTGCACCTCGGGACGATACTAACTGTACTTCCCCCCCTCTGTAGCTTTGTAATCATCAGAACTCTTCCATTTGGCCTCATTCGCCCCCCTTGTTTCCTCGCTATGCGCGATCTCTAGACCTGCTCGTTGACTGCCCCCTCTATCTATTCCGTGGTCTTCTTGACCTTGGCTACCACTCGCTTGGGGCCCTTGCCGACCATGTCCTTGGCGGACACGTCCACGTTTGTCTTGACGATTTGGCTCAGAGACGCGTGGAATGACGAGTGGTTCACGGCCGTCACCTGCAGCAGCAGCAGCAACAACAACCAGAGCAAAAATTCCACGGGCCAGTCAGTCACTCGGCCGCTTCCCCACTTGACCGATATCTCTCCAGTCTTACCACCGTGCTGTATTTCTTCTTGTGTTTGTTGTTGCCGTACTTACAGGCGCGGAACAGCAGCACGTTGTCTCCGTCCTCCACCGTGAGCTTGAGGATTTTCTGCTGAGCTTTGCCGTTCACTTTGGCCACGGGAACTGGATCGAAGCAGCGCAAAACGCGTCAGACTGGAGCATTACGAGAAGATTATTGCGGTTATTACGACAGCACTCACCACTCTTACAAGAGACGGCCACCGAGCCCTTGGAGCCCTGCGCCTCCGCGTAGAACTCCGCCACCTTGGCCAGGAACGTGTCCGTACTAACCAGCACCATCTTCCACTTTGCACTGTGTTGCCTGTGTGGCAATCAGCGCCAAAACCTCCAGAAGACGATATCAAGCACGAAGATAACGGCGCTGTACTTGTATTGATTGTCCTGCACTGCTTGGCTACTTACTGTATTGCCCTCCCTCACTCGACCAACGCAATGTCTAGCAGGTCGCCTGGGTGGAAACGCACACTATCGAGCGTCTTACTGTCGTCGGCGCATCGACGCTGACTGCTGTTCACGTAGCCAACCTTGCGCATGAGCACTCTGGTGCAGCAACGACTTGTGTCAGCCACGACGTCTACAGCAGAAGTATATCCTCATTGACATACATGTAGTACAATCCTCACCTCCCATCTCTCGTCTCCGACACGACGCAGATGCTCAGACGCATGTTCGGCTTCTGGGCGTCGGCATTCGAGTCCTGCACCAAATCTGCCATCTCCCGCAGCGTCGCGTCAGGCCTGCATGAATTCACGCCAGCAGTTCAGCCAGCCAGCCAGCAAAACAAAGACAACAAACGCTCGCTCCGAGGCTTAACATACCACGTGTAAATGTGCAGCTCATTGGCGATTGGTTTGTCGTCCAGAGCCTCGAACGCGTCGGTTCTGCATCAACAGCACATTCCCGGTGCAGCCGCGGTCAGTTTCTAGCGCCAAATCACCAGCAGCTTCTTCGCAGCAAAGCCCTGCAGTTGTCCTGCCTGTTGTGGGCACCCTTGGAGAAGAAGACTCGTAGCAGAAAGGGGCAGTACTTCTCGCGGTCGATAACGCGCTCTTCGGGCATCGCTGATGCAGATGAAAATGACGTCCGAAAATGTATCTACTGCTTTTAAAACGCTTTTGAGAGGGTATGCTGTAGGATGGGACAATCGCACAGCTGATTGAGCGGTGGTGACAATCCATCGAGCAGGCAGCGAAGATGGCGGCGCGCAACGTGGTTCGTTTCCTCAAGTCGGCCAATGTTTCCTTTTCCAGCTTCGACCAGCGGGCGACTGGCGCTTGGTGAGTTGCTGCGCCATATTTTCCTTGTGTCTATGATGTCTATGGTGTCGGTTGACGTGTGCTGATGCTCGACTCCCGTTGTCTGTGGCTGTGAACGTCCCCAGTGAATTCTACCGGCAGCTGACGGCGGAGAAGGTGGGTGTTGCATAGTTGATACAACGAAAGGAGGAGTGCATTTCTGACTAGAGTTTTTGCGCTTGCAAACAGACGCGCAAGGTGAACCCGAAGGCGGAGATCGCCCACCAGACGTCGCTGACGGGCTCACTGCCCACGATCAAGCTGGACTTCAGTACGTTGCCAGTTAGCGGCAATAATTGATAAGATGTGAGGCTAATCTCTGTTGTGTGTGTGTGTGTGTCTCTCTCTCTGTGCGTGGCGTAGTCAACGGCAGCAAGCACGTGATGGAGGTGCCCGACAAGAACGTGCGCGAGATCTTCGAGGAGGTGGATTTCCACTGCACGCAGATCGAGACCGAGTACGAGGAGCAGGGCAAGACCATCGAATAGACAGTCAGCAGACAGGGGCAAGTGCAATGGTAGGCGGGCTCTGCTCGAAGTACCTTTCAAGCAGCAGGCAATACATACAGCGAGCAGATGAGTTTGGGAGATCGCTGAAGCTTTGTTGCATCGTCATTTGAGCATTAAATAGCCTGGCTCGGTTACTGCGGATCAACAAGCGCGATTTCTGCTTGCACTTCCTTGTCAAAGTTGGGCTGCGAGGCGTACAAATTCAGAGTCTTCGCGCGTTCCAAGGAAAACTTCAGTAGGTGCTCTCTGCACGTGTGACTGGAACCTGAGCAAGCACACAACCAATGATCTCGGTTAGCATGATATGCGCAGCAACAAAACAACAAGCAACTGCTGCAGTTGAACTGTTCATACCGCAAACGCGAGCCACTCGGATGCTGACGTCTTGGTTGTGCACGTCCGTCACAAACACAAGCGACGTCTCCACCATCTTGCACATTTCGCGCGCGCACCGAATGACTGCCAGCCTGGTGTGCGTATTGTAATACAACACTACACAGCAACACACATACACAGTCAGCGTCGCGACTAACCAAAACAAAACTAACAAACTACTCAGTTCGACCGCACCTTGGAAAGCGTATTGGGCCAACCCCGAGCCGAAATCCCCGTAGCTCTTGGCAATGGACTCGCGGATCAGCACAACGATGTCTTCCTTCTTGACAGCCAGCTTACGGGCGCCAGTGGCCTCCACCAACAGATAGCGGGTCTTGAGTCGCACCATGTCAATTACTATATGGCCCTCCACCGGTTTTCCACAAGATGGCTACTGTCAAACTTCAATTTTACGTTAGTGAAAGCCATTTTCAGCCAATGGACGCAATTGACATCGACAGTTGAAATTGCGTCGATGAGCAGCGCAGGAGATGTCGCGGTGCCCGGCCAGCGCCTGGCCACGGCGGATGGCACAATCAAGGCAGGAAGCGGAGCCTACGTACGTGACGGAGCCATCTTTGCGTCCATCTGCGGCAAGTGGCGCATCTCGCAGGACGTCGTGGAAGTGACACGGGCCAACAAGACGGTGGCATCGGCACAGGTGCTGCGACTCGGCAACGTTGTCATCTGCCGCGTGGCGAAGATCACGTCTCGGCAAGTGATGGTGGACATATTGTGCGTGGGCGAGACAGTACTAAAGGAGGCGTTCCCGGGAACGATTCGCCTGGAAGACGTGCGGAACCACGACATCGACAAGCTCGTGATGGAGGAGGTCTTCTCGCCTGGCATGCTCGTGAAGGCGGCTGTGCTATCGTTCGGTGACACCCGTTCCTACTTCCTGTCGACAGCCAAGCCAGGCCTCGGCGTCGTGCGCCAGCCTACAGAGCAGGACAGCCAGACGACCGACATGGAAACGGATTAGATCGCAGGAATGTATTCAAAACAGGTAGACAGACATACAGATGGGAGAGCTACAACTCGCTATGCAAGCAATAAGGTGCTTTCCATTGTGACTGTCTCTGATATGCGGATATACGGATGGCCTTGGTACACACACCCTTTATCAAGACGAGTAGATCCTGCCTGGTTAATCGTCATCTTCGTCGTCCGATCCCTCTTCCTCGATAATCTCAAAACGTGTGAAGGGCTTCTCAGATGAGCTGCTCTGTTCAAACTGCCGGTTGTGAGTGCTTTGATTGCTCTTCCGTTCACTCGATTCTTCTTCGTCATCCTCAATGATCTCAAAGCGCTGGAAAGGCTTTTCTTCAACCTCGTCTTCTACGTCGTGTTTGACAGGCGAGGTCTGGTTGCTCGACAGAGCGCCGTTAACGTCTTCGTGTTTTTCCTTTGCCGCTCTCATCAGCTTTGCCACCTCTCGATTCTCAGGCTCCAACCGTAGCGCCTCTTCGAAGTCCTGCATCGACTCGGCATATTTCCCCCTCCGATACCGAGTCATACCACGACGACTCCATCCCTTCATGTAAACAGGATCAAGCAGAATAGCTCGCGTACTATCCTCTTCGGCAGCTGCAAAATTCTTCATACGAAGGTACACCAGTGCACGATTGGCGTAGAGAATTGCATCTGTATCGTCGTAAGCCATACTGCGGGTGTAGTGCAGCAGTGCCGCCTCCAGTTCGTTTGCTTTGAAGCAGTCATTCCCTTTCTGCTTTTCGTACCCCGCGTACAGTTTTCGTGTTTCCGGTTCGAGGTTCTCCAGCTCCACTGACTTGGAGAGCGACTCAAGCTCTCGCTTTCTAGATGCTGCGCGCTTTTCCTGCTCTTCTCGCTGCTTTCTAGCCTGTTTCCGCGCTCGTTCACTCTCTTCGTCAATCTCTTCCAGAGCTTTGACAGCATCATACTTTTCCCATGACCTGAAATCGTACGCTGGGATCGCCTTGGACTTCGTTCGCTCGCTCTTTTCTGCAGTCACCAATTTCGTCGGAGCCCGCACAAGCTCCGACTGTGGTTCTCCAGACGCTCTCTGTCCTCGAACGGGCGGTAATTCTCGCTTGATTGGAGTTTGTCGCTTCAATGCCTCGTTCTTCAGGTCCATCGAGGCTGCCCAGTTGGCCAGCTCATCGTTCTCGGTGGTCAGCTCATTGGTCGTCGGCCCTGAGCGCATGCGCAGGATCTTGTTGCGTTCTCGCGCTGGTAGCAAGGACAGAATGCGGCCCTCCGTGGCCTTCTCCAAGTCCGGATAGCGACCTTCCTTGCCTGATCGGAGCGTCGCCAGAATCCCCTTGAGCTCGTCCAGATCGGTGCAGCGTTCGATGAATCCGTAGTCCAGCATCTCCACGTCGATAGTCCTGGGCTTGCGTGTATGCAGCAAAAAGAAGTCTGGCTCCGGCGCGTTGGCGATCGTCATTCTGCTCTCTTTGTATCGTGGCGGAATATCCGAAGTGCGGATCCTTCCAACTTTGCGTGGCGTCGCTTCAAATCCAAGAGTGATGGTCTTTTGGTTGAAGTTTATTTATAGCGACGCAGCCGACGCCTTCGCGCCCACTGAAGCGGAGGGGAAACTGCAGGAATATGGAGCGAGCGGAGTCTAGTGCTGGCCGCGCGATCGGAAGCAATAGTGCAAGTGCGAACATGGCACCACCCGCCCCAACCCCCGCTGCGTCGACTGCGGCTCGCTCCGAGCACGGCCGAGCGTCCAGACACGAAGATAGCGGACTGATGTCGGACGAAGACGTGCGTAATAGTGTTAGTGCTAGCATATACCATAGATTGAGACTGACCTGGCTATTATTGTGTAGTTTTACGATGCTCATGAGCACCTGGAGGCAGACACCTCTCGCCAAGCGTCAGCGGGTGCGTTGAAGTGGCACCGTACGGGCGAGAACAGGACACTAATCGAAGTCATTGCTACTGCTGAATTTTAGCATCAAATGCCCCAATTAACCAGCGATCGGGAGGCCCCGCACTGGAGAACAAATTGGCCGACCCAGACGACAGTAAGTACATTGTGAAGAACAAGGACACAGGAGAAGTTTTCGACATCCGAGACCTGGCCAGCATGCCAGCAGACTCGTACTCCATTTTCCCAAACAATTTCGTCGCACCACAAGAAGAAGAGGTGCGTACTGCAGCATTGAAAGGATGCAGAGAATGGATGCTGAGTGGGTCTTTTGAGTCTGAGCAGATCAAACGAATTAAGACTAGACGACCTTCGCTTACCAAAATCATGTCCAAGTTCCCGATCAAGTCCAAGGCGAAAGAACCGACGAAAAGGAACCATGTTCCGGTATTATTTCGTGCAACTCTAATTCGTTTACTTTTTTGTGAGGTTATGTGCTGACTAGATGAGCTTCGTGGGCCAGGTGACGTCGTGCAAGAAAGAAAAACGGGACCTCGAAGACTTGGCCTTAGCACAGACAATATCGAAGCACACCGGCACCATTTGGACGATGAAATTTAGTCATGACGGCGCTCGGCTGGTGTCTGGAGGGCAAGATGCCATTTTACGCGTTTGGAGAGTTCAAATCAGCTCCGAAGTAGACGACGCATTAGTGGCAAGAGAGAGCGACGAAAAACAGATCCTCGACGCTGAGCCGGAAAGATCTTACCAGGTGAAAAACTTGAAGTGGAGCACAGGTTGGAATTCGTGACGTATGAAGCATTGCCCTCACAGACGTTGGCTTTTGTTATCTTAGGGGCACGCGATGCCGATTGTCGATGTATCTTGGAGTCGCAGCAATTTTATCCTGTCGGCATCAATGGACAAGGTTTGACTCATACAGTGACGCCCATGAAACATGTTTTCTTTTTTTTGCTAACATGAGTTCTTCGGCTTCCCTTCCAGACGGTTCGGCTGTGGCACATTTCGCGCGAAGACTGTTTGCACGTTTTCCACCACCCTGATAGTGTACCCGCAGTTGACTTTCACCCGAAGGTTTGTTGGATATCTGCTCTTCAACTCGGATATCACGTTGACACAGAACCTGTGTTTTTGTAACGCAGGAGGACCGATATTTTTTATCCGGGTGCTTCGACAATAAGGCGCGTGTTTGGGATATTCCAGATGGCTGTGTGGTGTCCTACGTTCAGACGCCAGTAATGATCACTGCTGCCAGCTTTAACCCCAGTGGTACACGCGCCATTGTTGGTTTGCTAAACGGCCAATGTATCTTCTACCAAGTCAACTCGCACCAGCAGATGAATTACTACACTCAAATTGAATGCCGAAACAGCCGCGGGTCAATGCGAAAGGGGCGCAAAGTCACGGGCATCGAGTTTGACCCGGAAGGCAAGTATTTCTTGGTTAGCACCAACGATTCGCGCATGAGGCTCTTCTCGGTGGACAACTATTCTCGAATATGTAAGTACAAGGGCCTCGTCAATGGACATCTTCAAATCAAGGGGCGATTTAGGTGAGCGGGCTTTGGTGACTTATGACGCATGCACGTTGGGATACCATATACCATTTACGTTTATCTCACGCCTTGTGTCTCTAGCCAAGACGGAGACTTTGTGATTTGTGGATCTGAAAACGGCTCAGTCTACGTGTGGAACAAAGCGAGGTTTGTTTTCCAGTTGTGACCGCTTTCGTTTATCTGCTAGTCTAATGCTGTTGTGTGCTGTGGTGCATTATCAGATACCTCCGGTCCATGAGCATCGTAAAAAGCAGCAAGCAGGATCGAAATTCCTCCTACGAGTTTTTCACAGGTAAGGACGACGATATTGAATAATCTGTCGTTGTTTATTGCTGCCAATTTCGCCTCACTGTTATCATGCATATTGCAGCTGCGGAGCCACCCAACGGCATTGTCACGGTTGCCTTGTTTGCCCCGGCGAGTACCTTCGCCATGGTCAAGTCAAAACTCGAGGCAAGTGACGACGTGAACACGAACGCATGCACAGGGTTGATCGTGAGCGCGAGTTACGATGGATGCATTAAGTTTTTCGAACGGTCTGCGAAGAGCGTGTAGCTATCCTATAGTTTCTAGACCCCATGCAGCCGAATGTGGGCCGCCAAACTACAAATCATTTGCCGTGCTACGCAGTATTAATATGCACACCTCAATAGAAACACAAGGCTAAAAACTTAGTTCCGAGTATCGTGTAAGTTCGAATTTAACGTTTCATGAGCAAGCCAGTGACTGTGCCAACATCGTGATTCTGTAAAAATTGTTGTACGTGTAGAGTAGCTAACAAAGCTATAACATAGTGAGTCCTGTTGCTTGCCGATTGCTGTGATCAGGTCTTGCACAAACGTTTCGATGTCACGTTGTGTGGCCTGAATAGTCTCGATGACTTCTTCATGGCACGCCGCGGTACCCTTTTCTCCTGGAAAGAGAGCCTTGTTCGTAATAATGGAAAGACCAATATTCTTGAGGCCACAGTGCGCAGCCACAATAGCCTCAGGAGCCGTGTTCATGCCGACAGCATCACACCCAACAAGTCTCAAGAAGCGAGCCTCTGTCGGAGTTTCGTACGTACGTCCTGACACGAAGCAGCACACACCACGTCGAACCTTGTGAGTAAGACCGAGTTTTCCAGCTACGCCGTACGCCAGATCCTGAAGCATCTCATCGTAGCAGCTCGTTAGTGGCGTGAATCGCCCGCCAAATCGAGCGTCGTTCGGGCCAACTAAGGGTGCTGGCCTGACAAACCGGCATGTTCAGGTGGTCGTTTAGAATCATGAGGTCACCTACATTATAATCCGGGTTCAGACCGCCCGCGGCGTTGGTCACCAACTAGTACTTGATACCCAGCAGATACATGGCGCGAATGGGCAGCGTAACCTCAGGCATGGAATACCCTTCATAGCAGTGGAAACGTCCACGCATGCACACGACGTGGATGCCGTCCAGGTCGCCGAACACGAGCTCACCGGCGTGATCCTCGACGGTGGAGCGCGGGAACTGCGGGATGTCCTCGTACTTGATGGTCTCCTGGTTGGAGAGGCACTTGCTGAGTCCGCCGAGACCGGAGCCGCAGACTACACCAATGAGCAGATGCGCAGTGACGCGTTCCTGGAGGAAGTCGTTAATTATGTCGATGCGTTCCTTGGGGGCGGTCTCGTTGCAGTTGTCCTGGGAACGGGTGCTCGTGGTCTCTTCGCTCTGTGGTTGTGCGGGTGCTGAGGGGGAGTCACAGCCTGCTTGGCCATGAGGTGCCGTTTATCATGGTGATTGGGATTTCTTTCGAAGAGATCGCGCTCTGCTGACGTTGGCAAAAATGCTCGTGTTGAAGACTGAACTACTGTGCGACTAGGAAAGAAGCACCTGATTTGCGACATATACACAAAACTTGGGTGGACCAAATTGGAGGTTTACAGAAGTGTAAGTCGTGTTGAATCCATGTACACAAAACCGGACTAAAAATTGGATTTAGACCACTTCAACTTGGCATTGCTCTGACGCAGAACGGTCGTCGATGCTTCCCGCGTCATATCCTCCGCAGGCTTACCAGCTTACCGTGAATGAGAGTTGACCGCCGCCCGCCTCAAAAGAGCACAGCATTCATGCATGACCTTCGCTGCGTCACTCACATCGCGTCAGTTGATTTCTCGCAGAAATTGCGTGTGCTGCGATCAACAGGTTGTGTCAGTAGCTTTGTCTGTACTCGTCTTCGTTCCCCGCAAAGGATATGCTTTGCAACACGCAGGTAAATTTCAGAATTATTTACCTGGCACGTAGCTAAATCTATACCTTACATGTTAGAAGACGCGCGCTGCTCTATGAGTGGTGTTGCTTGCCGATTGCTGCGATCAGGTCTCGCACGTACGTCTCGATGTCATGCTGCGTGGCCTGGACAGTCTCAAGGACCTCGTTGTGGGAAGCTGCCTCGCGCTCTTCTCCAGGAAAGAGAGCTTTGTTGGTGATCAACGACAGGCCGATCACTTTCAGCCCGCAGTGCGCAGCCACAATCACCTCGGGCACCGTGCTCATGCCAACAGCATCGCCTCCTACCAGTCTGAGGAAGCGACACTCCGTCGGTGTCTCGTATGTCGGCCCGGACACAAAACAGTACACACCCTTTCGGATTTTATGGGCAAGACCGAGGTCCTCAGCTACATCGATGGCTAGATCTTGCAGTTTCTTGTCGTAGCAGTTCGAGAGCGGGGTGAAGCGAGCTCCAAAGCGAGAGTCATTGGGGCCAATCAACGGGTGCTGGCCTGACAAACCAGGCATGTTCAGGTGGTCGTTCATGATCATGAGGTCACCCACGTTGAAGTCTGGGTTCAGACCACCGGCAGCATTGGTCACCAGCAAGTATTTAATGCCCAGCAGGTACATGACGCGAATGGGCAGAGCCGTCTCGCGCATTTCGTAGCCCTCGTAGCAGTGGAAGCGGCCGCGCATGCACACGACGTGGATGCCGTCTAGATCACCGAACACGAGCTCGCCTGCGTGACCTTCGACGGTGGAACGCGGGAACTGCGGGATGTCCTCGTACTGGATGACCTCCTGGTTGGAGAGGCACTTGCTGAGTCCGCCGAGACCGGAGCCGCAGACAACTCCGATGAGCGGGCGGGTAGTGACGCGCTCCTGGAGGAAGCCGTTGATGATGTCGATGCGTTCCCTGGGGATGGCCTCGTCGTACATTTGACCTGTGGACATGCGACGCACGTGCTGCGTGGTCTTGTTGTCGTTACCGGCAGCAAGAGTGGCGACAGAGCTGACGGTGTGGTTGGCGCGCGGGCTCATGCCGTCCACGCTGTGGCTGTGGTGCTGGCGGGTCACGTGCGCGGGAAGCAACAGCGGAGGCGACACCGGCGCGGAGTTGAGATCGTTCATCATGGTGCTTACGAAGAAGTTTTCCAGTCGCTGCTCCCAGGCGGCGGATCGAAGAGTGAGCCCACATGGACAAAATGTTGAGCTTGAAACGACTCGCGGAACCCTATCCCGTACACGCATTCAGCTGCTCATTTTCGCGACCTAAAAAAAGGCAACGTGCTCGCTGGTTGAAGGCACTCGCGTGCTTACAGTATAGCAAATGTCATATCCAGCAAATTGTCTTATCCGACAAATCATATTAGCCAATCAAAATTCAGTAAAATGTGCACTCGTGAAAAACTGTCATATCCGAACCAATTTGGTGGACAGCAAACTAGGGCACTTTGGTTGGACAGAGCAGAAATTTCGTCTGGAGTCGCCCTTTCAAGCTGCGCCTCCGTCAACGGTGGATTTCGTATCTGGAGCAGCAGATGTTATTGGTCGCTTAGACAAGCTGCGAGCGCGCACATGCACATGGCTGTAGTATTGACATGTAGGACACCGGTGGAATTCCTTTGCGCGCTGGGAGGGTTCTCGGGGTAAACCCCCCTCCTGAATTCGATGGTGGCTTCAGCGGTCAAGGCGATTTCGGAAAGTGAAGAAACTTTTTTCCCAATCCCATTTGGGCGTTAGGGCTCAGGGTTACTTCAATTTGTTTTCGCCAAATACTGCATGGCCAATTCATGCAGCATGATGCTCAATGCTGAAGCATTGGGAGGGCTACGATAGTTAATACAGTACTCTCTTGATCAGCTCGAGCTGCAAACTACCTACAACAGGTCAAAAGACAGCTACCGTTACGTCGTGTTTCGAGGCGAGCACTGCATTGAGTTATTAAACCCACAAAAATACGCGCACTTCAACGCGGTTTCCTCCGGTGGTAACCGTGCCAAGCCTGCTACAACTGCATTCTCCAGTGAAACTGGGACGCCCTTCGCTTGAGGCTAGCAATGGCAGAGAAATATCCATTAGCGCCGCGAAGCATTCTGTTTGGTACTACGTGACGACGACAGGACGAGCGCGTTGCAATTCACGCTTCAACATAATATATCGGCGCTCTGTCTTTGATCGCCTGTGACAAGGGCCGCAGGGAGCCACCGCCAATCTAGTCGTGGTACAGTATAGCAAATGTCATATCCAGCAGCCAAATACACGATAATTTCGACGAACAGATATTCCTGTCAGACATAATAAGAACAATCTTAACGGATTTGAAAGGTAATTCGGCATATGGTTAACATAGAATGAGACATCATAGCGGGACAAAAGGTCACGTTGAAGGAAAACTGATGCTCCAGCTCCAGAATTCAAGCTCCAAATTCCAAGCATCATGCCGAAGGGAAAAGAAGGATACTACGCAGTAGCCAACGGCCGCGAGACGGGCATCTACAAGTCGTGGGACTCAGCCAAGGCGCAGACGAACGGCTACTCCAACAATCAGCACCAACGGTTCGACACGCAGGCCGAAGCCAACGCGTATGGCGGGCTACAACAGTGGCACGGGCAAGGCCGGGAACCCCCCGCTGCGCGAGTAACCTGGCGCTGAATTTGGGCTGGGCAGGAGACTGACGCAGACAGCACAGAGCAGCGACGTGACCGGTTATTGGAACGCTGAATTGCTATTATGAGTGCTCCCCCTACCCGTCATTTATGTGTAAGTGTCGTTCCACATCCAGCTGCCAGTTAAGGGCACGTTGAAGAGAGGTCTAGCCACGGCCAGCACTTAAGACAAAATCAAATGCCTCGATGGTGCCTTCATGGTTCTGTCAGTAGCTTGCGGAAGCAGCCCGCCCACCCTCCACGGAACAGCCAAATACTACGTAGTAAAATGGTAGCTCCTACTTAGCTAGATTATCGTGCACCAGGCCTAGAAGACATGCACAAGCCGGTCAAAAGAAGGTAGTCAATGGCCCCCTGCGTACACTGTAACTAGAAGATGGCCAGTGAGGATTCCGAACAGGACCCAAATCAAAATTGGCCTTCTCCTATTGGTTCAAACTCAAAATCCAGTCTTTATTCCGCGACAGTTAGGAACGGCAAGGCGAGAAGGCGTTCGAGTGCGCGTGGCGGCAGACACCAGACTAGGGCGTCGCCATGATGAACATCTTCTCGCGCAAGAACAAGCTGGAGGATGAGCTGTTCAACATGAAGTTCACGGCCAAGACGCTGCTGCGCAACGCCAAGAAGTGTGAGAAGAACCAGGTGGCGCAGAAGGCGAAGCTCAAGAAAGCCATCGAGCAGGGCAACATGGAGGGCGCCAAGATCTACGCACAGAACGTGATCCGCGAGAAAAACCAGGCACTGAGCTACCTGCAGCTGGCCTCGCGCATGGACACCGTGGCGGCGCGCGTGCAGACGGCCATCAGTATGGGCCAGCTCAAGGCCAACATGAGCGGCGTGGTCAAGGGCATGGACACTGTCATGGAGTCCATGAACGTGGAGAAGATCTCACAGACCATGGACCAGTTCGAGAAGCACTTCGAGGACATGGACGTGCGCTCTGCCTACATGGAGGGCGCCATGAGCAGCGGTACGTCGCTCTCGACGCCCGCAGACCAGGTGGACGACCTCATTCAGATGGTCGCGGACGAGAACGGACTCAAGGTCGCAGGACAGCTGGACTCGGCGGGGCTCGTGGGCACGGAACTGCCCACAACGGAAGCGGCACGAGAGAAAAAGTCGCAGGACGATCTGTCCATGCGGCTTGCGGCACTACGCAAGTAGTAGCTGGCTGTTTCAGCTGCAGCTCACAACAGGACAAATTCCACCGCCATCGGATCGTGGAGAGAAATCGCATCGAACTCCGTAGCTGCTGGTGCCTAATACATGTATGCATACGTGCTTGTTCATCTTAGAGGGCATCGAACTCAGATATAAAAACCCACACACAAGTTGCTGTCTTGGTGATTTAACTCGCATATTTCCTAAATCGTTAGTATCCGGGGTAGGCTATGTGCACCTTTACAAATTTCAAGTAGATTCCACTTCTGTTGCTTTGCTAAAACGTCCGCCACGATGCTTGCTTTGGGCGATGCGATTGGTCTCACCCGAACACGTCAAGTCTCTCGAAGCATTCTACAGGCTCATCAGATCTACCGCAACCACGGCAAGCGGTGGACCACACCAGTGGTGCAACGTCAGTGCGACTGCCACAAGCGGATCCTCCGGCCTCCGCCAACATGGTGCACTTCAGCCTGCGTCTGCGCGATAACTCGGTCGCCGAGTGGTGCGGCGACTACCTGGACTACGATGGGCTCAAGCGGCTTCTGGAGCGACAGCAGCAGATCGACGCGGCGCTCGCCACCGCTGCAGCCACCAGAACGACGCTGGAGGTGCGCGCGCCGACCGAAGACATGGAAGCCAACGCGCTCAGCGACCAGAAGTGGCGCCCCATGGCCACCGGCAGCAGCGCGCAGCTGGCCAAGAAGATCGGCAACAAGCTCGCGTTCCTGCGGCTGCCAGGGTCACCACCGACGTCCACCGAGCCCGAGCAGCTGCAGTCGCTGCTCTCCGCTCCCGTCGCCTTCGAAGAGGCGCTGGGGCACGAGCTCAGCAAGGTGGAGAGCGCCTACGGGCGACATGCAGCGCAGTTGGCTGAACAGCTCGAGCACTTGCAGGCGCAGTACCGAGACGACGCACCGGCTACAGCTCAGGAATCACTCAAAAATTCGCTAGTCGAACTGCATCGCTTGTTGAACCTGCTGCACAACTTCGCACTGCTCAACTACACCGGATTCGTGAAAATTCTCAAGCGCTACGACAAGATCGCCAGCTTCCCGGCGGACCAGCGCGAGGAACAGAAAGCCAAGCTACAGACGTTCGAGTTTGCCAAGGCGCAGCATTGCTCCAAGCTCCTGAAACAGGTGGAGCGTTCGTTCGCCGACTGGTTCTGTGACGGCAACACGACTGTTGCCGTGGCGACGCTCATGACGAAGAAGGAGGACTTTGTCAATTGGGGTCATATTTATCTGGGCATCAAGGCTGGTTCGTGCCTGATCTTGCTGATCTGGGTATGCTGGGACTCGCTCGTGGTCCCCACATTTCACAATGGACGTGAGAATCATCTCATCGACCTGGTACGTACCCGTGCCTACCCAGTCTACCGCGGTATTGGTTGCCTTCTTCTCCTACATTGGTTGGTTGGAGTGTCGCTCTACGTCTGGCGCGCGGCACGGATCAACTACCGGTACATCTTCGAGTTAAACCCGCGACGAGCGCAATCGTATCCGCAGGTGTTCAGCGATGCCACCAACATGACTATCATCTATTTGGTAAACGTATTGCTCTACTACAAGGTTGTGAACGGCTATTTCCCGGAGGAGCTGCTGCACCGTGGCTACTATCCGCTGGCGCTGTTCCTGTACACTTTCTACTTCTACGCTATTCGCCCGTGGGGGCAGCAATTTGGCATGCTGCGGACGTTGTGGGAGGTCGTGTGGTCGCCATTGTATTCTGTGTCGTTCTTCCACACTTTCGTGGGAGACTACCTTACGAGTACGGTCAAGGTGACGCAGGATGTCAGTTGGTCGGTCTGCTTCTTCGCTACGAAGGAGTTTTTGCGCAAAGGTGTTATCCCGTCTGGTGTCGACGCGACTGACTTGCAGCTTTTGCCCACGGCAGTGGACCCGGATGAACAGACCTGCGCTGACAACGTGTACTACGTGAACGTGGTGGTGCCGTTGGTGTGTGCGTTGCCGCTGTGGTGGCGCTTTCTGCAGAACCTTCGCCGCGTTTACGACACGAAAACGTGGTGGCCACACCTGCCTAACGCTGCCAAATATGCTCTCACGCAGGTGGTTGTGCTGTTTGGCCTTTTCCACCCCTTGCACAACGACAACAGCGAAGAGAATGCGTTACAGGTGCGAATGTTCGTGGTCGCGTGGCTGTTCTTGTTTACAGCTAGTTCACTGTACACGTGGGTCTGGGATGTGACGATGGACTGGGGGCTTGGTAGGCCGCAGTTTAAGTTCCTGGGCGACTCGCAGATGTTCTCTCGCAAGTGGGTCTACTACGCCGCTATCGTTGCCGACCTATTCCTGCGTTTTGCGTGGACTCTCACGCTCATTCCCCCGCGTGGTGCTGCTCGCTGGCTACCGCTGTACTTGCAGCCTTTTACGATGGTGCTGGAGCTGTTCCGCCGAACATTCTGGAGCTTCTTCCGTCTGGAGAATGAACACCTGCGCAACACGCAAGGCTTCCGTCGCGTGGACTTCATCCCGCTGCACTACGACCACGGCGTAGGCGACGTGGAGAAAGATGGCGACAATGAAGTGGAGCAGCTGGACTTCCAGGTCTTCACGCTAAAGATCCTGGCTGTATTATTCACCGTGCTGGGGCTGAGTGTCGTTGCCGTCGTCATCGAGCGCTAAGTAAACAACAGACGGACTACGAAGTATTAGAGATCCAGTTGAGCGTAAAAATATCGGCAAATATAATTGGAAAACAAGCGTGAAAAAACACAGACAGTTTGAGTACATGAAGAGGAGGCATTAATTAGACTTTAATGCGCGGGTCAAGAAGGAGAGGCCCCGTCTGCAGCATCACGCTAGATAACGCTTCCCTCTAGCGCTCGCACGCGCTTAGAACTTGACCTCCTTGAGGCCCCACTTGATGTAGCAGAAGGTGGGGGCGACGGCGCCCTCGGGGTAGTAGGCGTAGGCGAGGCCGGCCTCCGAGTCGAACGACTTGAACATGTAGAACTGCAGCTCCTTGAACATGGACACGAGGAACTTGACAATCTCCTGGGCGTCGCTCTTGAACTGCGCCAGGGCCTCGTCGCCGGCGTCCGTGGACTTGAGGTGTTTCATGGTCTTGCGGAAGTACGCCTTGAGGTACGTCTTGAGCTCCGCCTTGGTGTCGAAGCCCGTCTCATTATAGCCGAAGCCGACCGATTCGTCGATCACATTGTTGACCGTCTCGACCGAGTCGTCCAGCTGCTCGTCTTCGCCGCCGAAGGCATCACCGCAGCCGATGTCGACGTTGTCCGAGCCCTTGGCCACCGTCTTAGACTCGACCTGGAACATGCCCGAGACGACGTTGCCCTCCAAGTCCTTGCACGGGGACACCTTGAAGGAGTCCGACATCACCTCATCCTCCGTGAAAACATCCTGCCACACCAACATCTTGATCGACTGCTTGTTTGTCTTGAGACCGAAAAGCTACTGGCGGCGTACCAGGTGGACTAGCGATCTCGAACAAGAGCCACCAGTTCCGATAGGGGCCACAAGTTGTGCACGGGATTGGGAGGGAACAGGTGGGCTCACCCTGCTGCAGCGGAAGAATAAGCGCAGAGCTTCCCATCGTCAAACACTCCGCAAGGCCAAGGGACTGATTATCTACCAATCAGAGCCTACAATAAAGTCTGAGGACTTGAATAGATTTTTTTTTGCTCACAGCATGAATCTATAATAAGGATGTTCTGGTGACGCAGCGAGCGTCGTTGTTAAAAAAGCGTCGGCAGTGCATGTGCTGTGCTTTGAAATACGTAGGTTGTAGTCATCTGATAAATAATGCCACTATTTCTCCACCACCTATTTTATCCCAACATTTGTCCATCTATAAATGCTAGTGCGCTGCTATCGTTGGTACGCGTTGCCGGTGGTTCACACCACTCGCTAGGCTGAACCTCACTGCGGATATGAGATGCCCCAGCGGAGTCCAACGGGTGCAAATATCTCTACGTGGCAACTACGTGTCATCGACGTGGCTGGCGGTTGCAGTAGCGGCAGTTGGCGTGGAACGCGGAGAGTAGCCGAGAGCGGCGACGAGGCGGAGCGACCGACGTGTCAAGATTTGAGCTGCAAGCTCAAATTACTGACAGTGCATGTTTACTACCGACAGAGGGACTTCTAGCAGGACACAGGGTGTCTAGGAGTAGCAGGGGTTTTCTTTTGCTTTAACTCAATCCCTTTTCAATTTGAAGTCATCGTCGCAGGTGCGTGACACAACAAATCATTCTTTAGTGGTGTCAAGCCACGACATTACATCTCCCGTGAGAAGTTGGCGCTCGTCTTTAGGTAGGAAGGAGCCGGACGCAGGAGCGAGGAGCACCCGACGCTGTCACGTCGCACGTCAGTATCGTCGCTCCGGCAGTTTCTGCAAGAAGGCGAAGAGCGGCAGGGCAGGAAGTCGCAGTCAAAGCAATGGCCCAGAAGTCTGCCACCGTGCAGCAACTCACGTTCGAGCAACTAAAGTAGTTTCACGATCAGCAAGAGGAGATGGTTCAATGCTTATCTGGTTACTTGCAGGAGCAGTTCCATGAGGTTCAAGGGGGAGTACTACGCTCTCCGGACTCAGATGGAGCATCAGCAGCAGGTGATGACTGCACATACTGTGTGAAGCTTCAGAAAAGGTGGACCATCAAGCCAAGACCGCAGTGGCGATGGCAAAGTGCCCCATCTAACAGTTGACATGGGGACAAAGACGTCGACCCATCTGTCTATCGGGGAAGCTCTCGCCAAGAGAAGAAAGCCTTCATGGACATGTATTATTGCAGAACACACAATTCGTCAGATGTGGATCCTTTAGCAACAAACACAACAAC
>LGSN01000281.1:0-38175 GCA_001314375.1 Phytophthora podocarpi | reverse complement strand
CGTTTTCCGACACCGCCGACTCTATCACGTTGAGAGAGTGGGGAGCGGAAGAGGCTTTGCCTCGGGTCTCACGCCACGGGTTCGTCGGACACTCGCGACGGAAGTGCCCCAGCTGATTCCAGCCGAAGCAGCGACCACTCGCACGCGGCTTCCGCGGCGGGCGGATCGACTCAGCCGAAGAGAACTCCATGAGAGTAGGCCCTTCATTGACCTCCGGTCGACTGGCGTATCCTTGTGCCGAGCGCACGCAGTGGTCTTCTAGCATTGCGATGTGGAACGCCTCGTTAAACGTCTTCGCTTGGCGACGAAAGAGTTTCGTTCGCACCGCCGTGAGCTCCGAATGAATTGCCACTTCGATGGCGACCAATGCCGCGACGAATGGAATGGCACAGATGTCGGGCATCCTGGTTCGCTATTCACTGGATGCCCAGCACTTCCACCATTAAATGGCACATGCCAGAACCATTGCTTCGTCATCCCAACCGTTCCTGTGTTGCCCCCACCTGCTGGTTTAAACAATCATTTTGCAGGTCAACCTGCTCACCAGAGTGTTCTTTCGAGTGGCTCGTTTTGGTACGTCTGTACGCAGCAACAACGCCCGTTTTACCTAACATTTTCCCTTTCAACTAGCACCTGGTTGAAGTTGTTCAGCCCAATCATCTACGACGTGGATTAAAGCAACATTTTAAAATAACCCGTTCATTTCAACCACCCAAATCCCACCTTCTGTCTTCAAAAACCCAATTGACGTGTCAAAATGGATGACTCGGTGCTGCTCCAGTCGGCTGCTTCTACCTCCGCGAGCTTCGACGCCTTCGCGTGGGTGGAAGAAGCTCTGTCCTCTCGCTCCGGGGACGCATCATCCCTCGCTCCTTTGGTGCCGCAACTCGCTCTGCGCTCGCAGACGCTGGCCCAGACGCTGCACGCGTCGCTGCAGCACGTGTCGCTCTCGGTCCCTGCGCTGCAGACGCGTCTCCAGGGGCTGCAGCAGGCCGCCACGCCGCTCACCAGGCGCCTGGACGCCGTGCACGAAGCCTGTGCCTCTGGCTCCGTCTCCACCGCCCCCTCCGCCGCCTCGGGCCAAGATCTGCGCCATCTGGTGACGCTGCACGAGGCCAAGCGTCGACTGCAGAGTTGCTCGCAGGCGCTCGTGGAGGCTGCGAGATGGGGACGCAACGTGCGCGCCTGCTTCGCCGCAGTGGAGGACCCGACGCTGCTGTCCCACGTTGCCAAGGGTGACACCTCCAAGCTCTCGAGCAGGGCGGACAACGACGCGGACAACTTGGCCGACCGAGTGCTGGAGATGCAGACGAGTCTGGACGTGCTGAAGGACCTGCCAGGCGCCTGGGACCGCAAACAGACCATGGAGAGACTCTGTGCGCAGATCGAGACGGCGGTGCAGCCCAGACTCGCCACGAAGCTCCGGGAGGACGATCTGGGCGATGTGGCGCCGCTACGATGGTGTCTTGATGTGCTAGACAGTGTCGACAGAGCTCACCTTGTGAGAGAGGAGTTCTGTCGGGCAAGACCTGCACATGTGCACCGTGTGTGGTACGCCTACAGTGACGAGATGCAGCCTGAACTTGACGATAAGGACGACAAGGAAGACATCTTCGCGAACTGGCTTGACAACTTTTACGGAGACGTGCTGCAGATGCTGCAGCGCGAGAGTCGCAACGCTCGGGAACTTTTTGGCGCCGATATACTAGTTAGTGTGCTGCTCGCGCTGCTCCATAACACGTTAGAGCCTCTCACCAAGTCATTCCGAGATCGTCTTGTGCACAACGGACCTTCAGGTTCGGACTTTCGTCTTGGTAGGCTACTGCGCTGCTTCTACGCGACGCGAGGATTTGCTGGCCACTTAGTGCAGCTCTTCAGGTCTCTGGAGAATGAACTTGGTGTTGATTTGGCTGAAAACGACGACACAGCTGCAAGCACTGAAGGTATTCTGCGCGTTGTTTTCGAGTTGTATCGACTGTACTTTACAGAATATACGCGCTTCACTAGCGAAGCTCTTACAGATACGCTGCTGCGTCTCGTGCCTTCGTTCAACGGGACAAACAACGAAGAGCTCGATAGAGAAGAATGTGTAGACGAAGACCGGGGCGCAGCAGATGCTGCACCACTCGAGGATTTCTCACACCGCCTTGAGGAAGCATCTGAAGCAGCTTGGATGCTCGTGGATGAGAGTCTACAGCAGTGTTACGAGTTTACGGGCGGAGCTGCGTTCCCTGAAGCTGTAGAAGCCATTGGTGCGGCAGTGCAGCAGTTTACGTTGGCTCTGGGCTCGACAATGCCGGTCATTCGCAAGTACTGCAAGGCTGAACCTACTTCCCATGCGGGAGCTGCTACGAGAGGATCACTGGTGGCTTCGCCCGACTGGAGTCAATTTCACGCATCTTTAGCCCTTCTGAAGGCCTGTGGCACTCTAGAAAGCCAACTTTGTGCTGTTGACGGTCGGGTACGCGTTCGTATGCGTGAGCAACTCGCCCAGTTTTTCGGTGAGACGTCAGGTTCTTCATCGCCGCGCTGCCGTCGCAAGAAAAGCCACGATGGATCAAGCATCGCGCTAGCCGACCTCGTGGATCCGACAAAGCTTGTAGCAACCGTGTCAAAGGCCTGGCTTCATGATGAGGACCCGACCCGACAATCACACTTCCATCAGTTCGAGATGGAGTTACTGGATCATTCAGCGGGATCGCCAGGGTTTGATACTGCTGTTTCTCGCTACCCAACTGCAACGGTACGTGCTTCCACGTTGTATTCCTCAACTCTATGACTTAACGATTAATGCTTATTGCGATGAATCGACATAGATGCTCGATGAAGCTCAGCGTGCCGTGCGTTCATGGACGAAGGAGGCGCAGCTCCTCACATACGACACTGTATTCCTGCCTATCGCACGCGTCTTGAACACGCTCCCCACCAACGAGGTATAGAGTATACAGTCGTTTAGAATCCTGGATTGACGAAACTAATGATGCTTCATTTGTTTGTAGAATTGGCGCAAGATGCCGGACGCGGCTCTGGGAGATTTACCAACCTTCAGCATGCTGCCACAAGATTATATTACTATGGTAGCTGACCTCTTGTTGTCACTTCTCCCACAGCTCGAACCCTTTGCGGAGAGCAGCAGTCTCGAGAACGCCTTTATAGCCTCACGTGGTGCACAGGACGTATGCGTTCAGGGCGAGTGGACTCGTCTGGGTCAAATTCTACACCTGACACCCCCTGAACTCGCGACGTGCCAGCGGATTTTCGGCTCAGATTGCAAGAGCGCTGTCTCAGAACCAGTGCCAACAGCGACGGAGTTCGTGGACTTGTGGACGGCGGCCGTGGCCAGCAGTACTCTAGCAGCGTTCTTGCGCATGGTGTGCTCCATTTCGATGTTGTCAGAGATGGGTGCACAGCAGTTGGCTGCCGACCTGGGCTACTTCCACAACGTCTTGAGCGCGGTGGGTGGTGAAGGCAATTTCATTGTAGACGACCTGCGGCGTGCGCTAGAAATGGACCTGCAGGCGCATATCCAACATGTCGAAGAGCTGCGATCTGACCGTGACAACCTTGAGAAGCAAGCGCTGGCCAAAATCAACGACTGCGTAGCCGCCATGCGCCAACGTGCGCTGGCACCGTCCCGCCGATCGTCTGCAGCCAGCGTTGGCTCATCAGCGGCATCTTCACAGTTCTAGTAGCTGTTTGGGTAATGTAGTACTGTGGAGTCTAAAATGAGTCGAGCAGAAAAATAGCTCTGCTCCCTTTACGCCAACGCGTTCGAATCCCTTGGCCAGTTGTTGCACTTTCCACCTCTGCAGGTTGTTCCTTTGTCGTTGTGTTTTGGCGTTGGTGAACGACTACGATGGCGTCTATCTACTTCTACTACAACGAGCTACTTCGACAGAGTGCAGACCAAGCGGTCATGAGTGGCAAGAATACTCACTCTGCAGGACACAGCTACTTCGCTGGCGACAACGAGGACCTTAAGCAGCAGCAGCAGCAGGAAGCAGCGACGGAGAAGTCTTCTGAGAAGAAGCAACATGGGTCCAGCATCAACCCTGCAGAAATGAAAACAGAGGCGAACCAGGACGAAGACGGAGCTCTGAAGGCGCCAGTCAGGATCGACACCGAAGCCACGCTGGCCGCGCTTCAGCCGCGCATGAATCGACTCGCCTTCCTGCAAACGGCTGTAGCAACGAACTTGGACGCTTTAGCGCGATCTCTTGGACCCAAGTTATAGCAACTCGTCATCTCATCTGACGTCGAGGATGCGTATAAAGTAGGACAAGCTACACGGACCAAACATCGCTCCTTTAAGTCTTCATGAGTAGGAGTTCATGCACATTGCTAACAAACATTTCCTCCTCCAGCCACTATAAATGCGCCAATATTAGGCGTACCCTTCGCAAAATGAGTTGGTGCTCATGATCTGTCGTTGCTGGAGCCGCTACTCAGCGACTTGGAGGAGAAGAAGCGACGCTGACGCAGCAGCACCTGCCACATTTTGTCTAGTGACTTTTGGCGAGTCACATGTCTGCCATCACCAATTGCATTGGTTTCTGTGGTTAACCCGTTCGCGTGTACGGCGTCCCGGGAACTATTTATCCCGGGGTCGGCTACGACGTCTTCGCCGTCGCTGTTCGGGTTCATGTTGTTTCCTCCCATCTCGAGGCTGGCGAGACGCATGAAGCGATCAGCACTGGGGCGCTCCTGCTGTGCTTCCTCGTCTAACAGGAGCTGAGTGCCGTGCGTCGACATAAAAGACGGGCGAGCTTCTTCTTCTTCTGCTTCCACCTCAAGAGTGTCACGTTTCAGAACAACACCACTGCCACCTAGACTGCTACGGGGTCCGTCAAGACTTGTCAGAGTGCTAAATCCACTCGGAGGCGCATTTTCCATCTCAGTTTGGATATCCAAGGCATTAGAGATCGAAGTGGTCGATGCTGACGGTCGGTGCGCGACAGCAGCCACTTCTTCGGCGTACCGCGCAATGAACAGGCCGTGCTGCGCCAGTATATCGGCACCCCAGCTGACTGCAGGCGCTACTGCTCCACTGAGCCACGGATGCACTGCTACGTCTTCAATACTCATAGCAGCAGCAGGATTATTCCCTAACAGTCGACGTAGCAGGTCCCTCGCCGCGCGACTCAGCAGCGCCCCGTTCTCTGGGAACGTCAGTTTGTCCTGCAGCACGCGTTGCTCGATGTCCACGATATTATCCTCCCCTTCATCCCCACTACTGAATGGGAAACATCCACAGAGCATCAGGTAGAGAGTGACGCCAAGTGCCCAGACATCGATCTGCTGAGCTTCTCTCCAGTTGGTCACCAGTCGCCCTCCTTGGTCCTCCTTGTCCACGAGTTCCTTCCACTTGAGTCCGTTCTTCCGTCTCAGTAGAAACGGCGGCAGGAACCGAATGTGGTGCACATCGTCTCATAGAAACCCCCTCGTCTTGGGGCGACAGCGCAGCGTCAGATATCTCCACGGAGCTGCTCGTCCGAAGGCAGCGAGCAGCACGCGCGCGTCTGGCTCATCGTCACTGAAGAGCAGGTGCTCGGGCCTCACTTCTCCATGGACGACGCCCCGTTCGTGGAGGAATTGCAACCCTTGGGTCGCCTACTGCAGCACGCGACTGGCGTCTCGCTCCGAGTGCAGTCTCTGCAGGACCTGCCCCCCCCCCCTCGCGAGCTCAAAGGCCAGCTCCACTCTCGCCCCCACCGCCTTCACCTCGTGCAGTCGCAGCAGGTTCTGTTGTTCTCTGGCCAGCTGCAGCACGCGGCCTTCTTGGCGGAGACGGCGCCGAGTGCCGCGTTGGCGCAGCAGGCGGCGGTCCAGCACTTTGAGGGTCACGAGCTCCTGCGTCACGCGGTGGCGAGCGGTGTAGAGCCCCGGACGAGGCGCCGACTGAGGGGCGGGCAGAGCAGACGCAGACGCAGCAGACAAGGGGCGCAGGTCCACCCAGTTACTCGCAGGAGCCACGTCCGACAGGCTGCACGAGCAGCCTGTCGGACCGACCGAACCACCACATCGGAATTGAGCGACGACAATTCAAGCCGGTCACTCGATATAGTAGGGCCTGTGATGCAGAATATGTCGAAGTTGTTGAAGTTGACGGCAGCAGCGGAAGGCAAAGCTTCAGTGGCGTAATGTTTCTTGTACCGCAGCATCCTCACTATGCTCGTCACGAGTCGTAGCCTACGAGTCGTGACTCTCACCGTCGATCCGTCAGCCTCGGTTAAAGCGCGCGTAATCTCGCTCGCCTACGAAGAACTTATGAATCCGACTTAAAAGTGTTGAAGCGGCATAGTGCTACAGTTTGGGGTCGATACAGGGCTCACTAAGACTACCCAGACTGCTTGCTTGCAAGTACATTCAGCAGGGTCGCTTAATTGGAATTCAGCATACTACCCACCATATCTTCCTACGAATACCCCAGTCTGCGAACCTCTGCAAAACCCTTTACAGCCGAGCACCACACGACTTGGTTTCGTTGGCCTGGGCACAACCCTCTCGGTTATTTTGCTTGCTGTCTTGGTCTTTCACTCCTTCTCCATTCTAGATGGACCCCGACGAGACAGTGCCGTACTCGTCGTGGTTTCCATCGTCTTCGCCACGGGTGTGGTCTTCGTGGCTGTGAATTTTGCCATCCTGGACGGCAGCGTGATCGTGGCTGTCTTCCATTTCATTGTCAACGTGGTCGGCATTGTCCTGTTCTGCGGCGTACTCTTCGTCGCTATTATGGCCTTGTTCAGTAGTCTGGCCATCATGACTGTCTTCAACCTCTTCGTCCTCGTGATCGTGGCTGTCTTCGATTTCTTCACCGGCGTATTCGTCGCGACTGCCCGCCATTTCCTCATCGGCAAAGTTGTCGTGGATATCGTCGATTTCCCCGTCAGCGTGACTTTCATCATCGGTGTAATCACCTTCTTGTTCAACGCCATACTGATCGGGGCTATTACCGGCTTGGTCAGCAGCGTAGTTGTCGTGGCTGTCATTAGCTTCAGCGCCGTAGGTCTCTCCAATAGCGTATTCGTCGCCACTAGCGCCAGACTCTCCACCGGCGTACTCGTCATCGTGGCTGTGATCAGCGTCTTCAGTGGTGTAGGTATCGTGGCTATCATCGGTCTCTTCAATAACGTACTCGTCATGGCTGTCATCGATCTGCTCAGTAGATGAGGCTGAGCTGCATCCCTCGCTATTGATGACCTCTTCAGCGCCATAGACATCGTTCCAATCAATGGCCTCTTAGAAGGCGTAGTGGTCATGGGTATTACCTCCTTCTTCGGCCGCGTAGTCGTGGGAGTCGTCGACCTGGTCGGTGGTAGATGAGGCCGCGTCATAGGCGCCGTTACAGCCAGCAGCCTCTTCAGCGGCGTAGTGATCGTGACTGTCATCGGCCTCATCCACTGGTGAGGTCGCAATGTAGTTATTAGGACTGCCTCCGCTAGTGCCAGTGCTGGTGATGCTATCAGTCGGGCTGCTTTGGGACTGGTTTGAACCCTGCGTGTTGCCGGTTCCTCCTTGTTCGCTGGACTTGTCAAAGTACTCTGCAGTGCTGGTCGCGATACTTCCGTTTGGTAAGTGGAAGGTCGGACACGTTGTGTCTACCTCAGCTCCACTAGGAAGAGGAAGTGACAGGCAGGGGGTTTCTTCCCCAGCTAGGCTGACACTGGGGAAGATGCATCCCCACGTCGTGTCCGTGACGGTGGCGCATTGGGCGTCGACCGGAGCAACACATCCGGAATCGGTGTACGATGGCAGACCAGGGATGCAGGCTGCCGTTGCAACGTCTCCCTTCAGCGGGCACGTTGTGCCGGCTGGAGCAGCACCTACACCAGAGCAAATAGGTCCACGACTTGAGGCGATGGAGTACGTGGCGTCGTGCTGCACTGACACGTCGGTGGCCGAAGCGAGCCCCACAAGAATAGCTGCGAGAATCGCATTCGTAGGCTTCAGTACCATTACCATGGTCGTTTGTCGACCAGAGTGTCTGCAGCTGTGAAGCGCTTCAGGTCGGCGAGTACTCGCGTCGAGTGGAGAAATTGGAGAATGAAGGAGCCGAAAGCTTCGATCTGAGCAAGTTCGTAGCTCGAGCACAGCCCCCCGGAATTCTACCAACCAACCACAACTAGGTCGCAGCGTGTTCGCTTTGGATGACGAAATGGTGACAGCTCGGGCACGCGTTCGAACAGCGCAATCTGAACACAAGTTGAGGTCCTGCAAGGTTTGCCTGCGACTGAGTCCAGTTCATTAAAGGATAAATGAGAGCTATAAACTCATCGCAGCGTGGTTCCATCCAATGAAGCTCCATCGCCTTGGATTCATGAGAGTGCAAAGAGGTTGGCGCTGGATAAGTGATTTCCGTTTGGATTGTTGCAAGCGCTCCTGTAGTATTTTTATGTAAGGAGGTTTGCGATCTATACTTCGACGCGCAGACCCCGTTGAAGGCATGGATGGACTGGTGAACTGGCTGATAGAGCAGTTTCAGGGCATTCTTCATGCACAGGTAGATAGATCCACACACACTGTGTGGCACAGCCCTTTGCCAGCGTCGTGACCACTTCAACCATTGGAACGAATCAATGGTTCGAGGACAACTTCAACACATTGAAGTAACATTCACTTCATACCGTTACTTCAATTCGCCATTTCTGCAACAACCCGTATGGCGACACACTACGGGCGGCACCTGGAGCGGCTGCAACGCGGTGAGCACCTGGAGGGCAACGCCGTGCTGGCGCTGTGCGAGCGCGTAAAGGACCTTCTCGTGGAGGACGACAATGTCGTCCACGTGTCCTCCCCCGTGGCCGTGTGCGGGGACATCCACGGCCAGTTCCACGACCTGCTGGAGCTCTTCAAGCTGGCGGGGCAGGCGCCCGACACAAGCTACGTGTTCCTGGGAGACTTCGTGGACAGAGGCGCCATGAGCGTGGAGACTATCTCGATGCTGTGCGTGCTCAAGGCCAGCTACCCAGACCGCGTGACGCTACTGCGTGGCAACCATGAGTCGCGCCAGACGACGCAGGTCTACGGCTTCCAGATCGAATGCATGAAGAAATACGACGGAGACGCGCGCATCTACAAGGCGTTCATGGAGCTCTTCGATTTTTTGCCGGTGGGGGCGCTCATAGACGACAGTCTGCTGTGTCTCCATGGCGGTTTGAGTCCGGCACTGCATCATCTAGACCAGCTGAGGATGCTCGACCGGTTTCAGGAGATCCCTCCGGACGGAATCTTTGCCGACATTGTGTGGTCCGATCCGGACTCCAAGACGTTGGGGTTTCATATGGTAAGAGGCGGGATGAAGGGGGGGGGGAGATAGAGAAGAAGGAAAGAGGGGAAACTAACTGTCTGACTGTTGCTGCTGTTGTTGACTGAAGTCGCCGAGAGGAGCTGGATACATCTTCGGAGAAGACGTGGTGGAGAAGTTCCTGCACACGAACAAACTGGCGCACATGGCGAGAGCGCATCAGTTGTGTATGGAGGGATTCCAGGTGCTGTTTAGAGAGACTTTCTCGACGGTCTGGAGCGCACCAAACTACTGTCACCGCTTTGGAAACCTCGCGGCTGTCATGGCAGTTGATGATCACCTTGAGGTACGTCTGCAGGACGCATCGTGTAGAAATTGGACACTGGAATACTCATGTAAAGTTAACGCTCTCGTTTCTTTGCCCACCTTAGCGCACTTACAAAACCTTCAAGGAGGCGCCGTCGTCCAGGAACATTGGTGTGCTGGACAGCAAGGGCACGAGCTCGGACGCCATCGACGCCGGCTACTTTACGTAGTCGAGAGGAATGATTCAAACAACAACAAGAGAGAGACAAAGAGGTCGATAGATTTTGTACGGTAAGCTTACTGAGATGGAGTAATGCAGTTGGCGTGGACGACTTAGCTTAGTGGTGGCGTCGCTTTTTGTCCTTGCGGTTCTTGGAGCGGCGCTTGTGGTCCTTCTTGGCCTTCTCGTACGCTGCTGCGATCTGCTCCATCGTCTTCAGGTGCAAGGGCTTCATCTTCGTCTTGACGCACTTGTCGATCTCCAGCGCGTCGAACACCACTAGCGACTCAGGATGATTATACAGCTGCGCGTTACCCACCATGAGGTTGAAATCATCCCCAAACTGTTCGTGCGAAGCATAGTAATACTTGTCAAGGCGCGCCTTGATGGTCGCCAAGTCCATGGGGTGCTTCACGATCGTGTAATAGTCGGGGTAGTCCACTGGGGAAGGCTTCTCCACGTACAAATCCGAGCGTAGGCGCCCGGTAGGATCTTTAAGTTTGACAACGACATCATAGACCTTACGGTAGTAGTAGCACAGCATCTTGCGTTCACGCCTCGACGCATCGTCCTCGTTAGGAATGTCCTCATCTTCGCCAGCAGCGTCCACATCATCTTCGTCCTCGTCGCGATTCCGTTTGCCATGCGTGGATTCGGATTCCTGGGGGCTCTTCGACGATGACTTCATCTCTTCTTCATCAATTCCGTCCTCGCACATCTTCACAAACTCCGCATCTGTAAATTGATCGCGATATGACATTTCCTTGCGCTTACGAGGTTTGCCCGCAACGGCTTCCATATCGAAGTTCCAAGCGTCCTTGTCGTGTTTTCCAGTTGCGATATCATGCTCCATAACTTCGTTGGCTTCACGCAGCCAAATCGGGGCGTCCTTCTCTGGCATTAATCGGGAACGAGGAGTATGCAGGACGTTGTACTGCTTGCAGTACTCTTTCCATTCCTTTGCTTCGCGGGTCTTGCGCTCAGAATCCAGGCGGTGATACAAGGCAAGTTCCTCGTCCGTCAACGCCATCATCGCATTAATCTCGTCATCCTGTAGAACATTCGACGATTCATCATCACCATGGGCGGCGTGCGCTGCTTCCTCCTGCTCCATCTTGATGAGGCTCTCGAGCATCGCACGTCGCTCCGCCTCCTTAGAACGATTGTTAAACTTGCCAGCTTCCACCACGAGGTTGTTCATATTCATCTTGTCCGTCGCACGCGAAAGAATCTTCTCTTCCACGGGACTATTCGTGACGAGCCTAAAAACTCGCACTTCGTTCTTCTGGCCGATACGATGAGCGCGATCCTGAGCCTGCGCGTCCATGGCAGGGTTCCAATCACTATCGAAGATGATAACCGTGTCAGCTGTCGCGAGATTCAGTCCGAGGCCACCGGCGCGCGTACTCAAAAGGAAGATGAAGAACGGCGAGTCGGGCGCGTTAAACATGAACATTCTCTGTTCACGTTCATCAGCACTCGTAGATCCATCTAAACGAAGGTAGCGGAAGCCACGGTAGTTGAAGTAGTCCTCCAGAACGTGCATCAACTGCGTCATCTGGCTGAACATCAGCACGCGATGACCTGCAGCTTTTAGCTTGGGCAGCATGCGGTCCAGCAGCTCGAATTTGCCTGATGAACGCACGATGTCGAAGTCGATCTGGTACCCGTTGGTCTGGAAGAGGTACGGGTGGTTGCATACTTTGCGCAGCTGCATGAGCACGTTTGACAAGCCCTTGGATGTGTACTTTGTCTTTCCCTTCTTTTTGCCTGCATCATCTGTCGTTTCCATGAGAAGTGCGCCTCCTTCTTGGATACGCCGGTACATAATCTTCTGCCACCCCGAGAGCTCACATTTCAGCACCTTCTCCACCTTGTCAGGAAGCTGGTCAAGAACGGAGGCCTTCACACGGCGTAGCAGGAAAGGACGTAGCACCTGGTGCAGCCGGTTAATTATAAGCATTCGTTCTTCGTCGGAAAGCTCGTTCGAGTCACCATTACCCGAGAACTGCGCAAAAGGTTTACTAAACCATTGCTCGAACGTGTCCACGGACTCGAAAATTGTCGGCAGCAAGAAGTTCAACAGCGCCCAAAGCTCTGGCAGACTATTTTGTAGTGGCGTGCCTGTCAGCAACAGCCGGTTGCGCGAAGTGTACATACTTCCGAGCGTCATAGCGAACTTACTCTGGGCATTCTTCATGCGGTGACCCTCATCCACGATAATGTACTGCCAGTCATACTTACGCAGCACATGCTTGTCCTTCATGATGTACTCGTAGGTTGTCAGAAGCACATTGAACTGGCACGATGCCATTTCCTGTTTGTGGAGCTCTTTGCGCACCTGGGGAGGACCCTTATACACCACAAGCACGAGATCAGGCGCCCACTTCTTGAACTCATTCACCCAATTCGACAAGGTGGACAGCGGCACAACCACGAGGAATGGGCCGTGGTTGTGCTTGACCTCTGTCACGTACGTGAGCAACGAAATGGACTGGATCGTCTTGCCCAAACCCATTTCATCAGCCAAGATACCGTTTAGGTGGTTATCATACAGAGACACCATCCATTGCAAGCCTCGCAGCTGGTACTCCTTCAGGTCACCACCAACGAGCATGAGGGGCTGTCGTGGCAGTTCGCCCTTCGACGCGATCTCCAAGTAGTTCAGGTCGTCGTCCAAGTCGTCAGCGTTGGTGTCCTTGTTATCTTCGTGATGCGCGTCGTAGTGCGCCGTGTATTCGTCCACGACGTGGTGCTTTCTTTTGTGCTGACGCACCAATTGGCGAATGCTGTCCAAATAACTGTTCGTCTGGCTCAGCAGGTACGTCAGACGCTCATTCTTGGCCTCAGCCACCAGCTTACCGTAGGCTTCCATATCATTAGCCTTCAATGCCTTAAGACGAAGCTTCTCTTGGCGATCTTCCTCGCGCTCGGCCTTAGATGCGCGCTGGTCGATGAAACCCTTGACGGCCTTGGAAGACTTGCTCACCTGCGCCTTAACATTCTTGTGGTACGCGAAGAACTCGCGCGAGTGGTTGAGGATGGCCTTCAAGTACATTTGGTGGTCTGCGCGCCGCTTCTTCTCCATCGCGACAGATTTCTTGCGTTTCTCGCGCTCGTCACTCTGCAGCTCCACACGCGAGACCGGACGGCGGCGTCGAAAGGATTTCCGGTCGACTGCAGATGGTTGTCCTAGCAGCGCCAACCGCGTCGTGTGCGCCTTGGCCACACGACGACGCAGTTTCTGCTGCAGCAACAGGCAGCGCAGATCCCTCAGCGTGCGTTGCTCGTTCTCGTCCAGATCTCCTGTGTGGCTCTCCATCTTCTCTAGACTCGACACCAAGAACTGCTGCAGCGTGTGCATGTATCGCATCTTGAGCGCCACGTCGTTCGTCCCCAGCCACGGAGTGCACACATTGAATGGTCCGAAGGCCAAGTTGCCCTTGTTCTCGATGCCGATGAGGTCTCCGTCCAAGTAATTTGGACCAATATACAGCAAGTTGCGCGCTGCTCGCGTCCACTTTGGGGTCATGAGCTCCAGCACCGGAGCGTCCACAGCCGCCGGCAGACTCGGCGAAGAGGCTCCAGAGACTCCCATCGTCATGTTAGTGGGGTCTACGGGCTGCACACTGAGCCCAGAGGCACTGAGCTGCTTGGCTTGTGCGATGGCCGTGTCCATTGAGTGGCACAGCGCTTTATAGGCCCGGATCTGGTTGTGCAGGTACTCGAGCTGTTTGTCCGAGAAGAGCGTCGTCTTCTGCTGCATGAACGGGTTGGCGGCCACGTCCAGAGGGGCTTGGGACTGAGGGCGCATCTGGTTGTTCTGCTGCAACACTTGAAGCTGCTGTGTCTGAGCTGGAGGCATCTGCATCTGAGTCTGGCGCTGGTGATGCTGCTGCTGGTACTGACGCAGCAGCGCCACGATCTGCTGGTACTTGGGATGGTTCTTCTGGCCTGCGCGCTGCATGCGCAGGGCCGCGTCCATCAGCTTCTTCACGTCGGCCGGCGTCAGCGTCACGCGCGGTGCCGCGGCACCCGCGGAGGCGCCTCCCGTCGACTCCATCGGACGAGGATTAGGAGGACAGGACGCGCGCTTTTAGGCTTAGAACGTTTTAGCGGTGAACCACTGTTCACTTGATTTCACAATGTGAATGACCTAGCCCTGAAGATACAATTGTGGGCAAACACAATTTCGTGTATGGAACATAATGCTACTACATGTAGTATCTGTCTACCATTGCTTGCTCTGTCATCTCTCGCCCTGTCATGATCCTGCTACTGAGATAGGTCTCTACTTGAACCATCATAATCTAAGAGAACGACGCGCGGTCGAACACGTGGAGCGGGAGCGACTTCGTCATGAGTCGGAAGTACGCCAGCTGCGAGTCCGTGGGCTTGTCTGCAATTGGCAACAAGAGGATCAACAAACACATTCGTCAGAGACAATTATCTATACCTTACAGCAAAGAGATAAAATCGGCAGACAGCTGAACGTACCGTGCAGGAAGCTGACTTGATTGTAGTACGAGACGACGGTGGCGAGCTCCTCCTGCGAGTACGTGCGCATGGTGGAGCGGATCTTGCGGTAGTCCACCTGCTGTTTGAAGTGCACCTTCGTGGGGTAGTTCTCCGTCACGGCGGCGACGAACAGGCCGTTCTTCAGCTTACGCGACTCGTCGTAGCCCTTAGTACCAATATCCTTCAGGGCGGCGATCACCGAAATATCATCGGCTTCCACGTCCTTGCCCTCGTAGCCGAAGACCGTCTTCTGGAACCACGTGTTGTAGTCGTCAATGGCGATCAACACGGGGAACTCCGTGGTCTGCGCCAGCTCCTCCTTCAGGTCGCACACGGCTTGGCATGCCAGCTCCTCGTCACGAACACCGCTAACAACCACATCGCGTAGGGTCAGGGAAGCATCCTTGTAGTCCGCGGCGTTCTTCGGCTTGGTCTCGTACTTGTCCGTGGGGTAGTAGCGGTCAGCGTACTTGCCGCGCAGTGGGATAGACCGCAGCTGTTCGCCGTAGCAGTGCAAGAACTTTTGGAGCAGGTCCACGCCGTACACGTCAATGTCAAACTTGCCCTCCTGGTACGGCGACTGCATCACGTAAGGTGCCTCGTGGCACCACGAGCGTGGGTTGGGGATGTAGAGCACCACCCAGTTGCTCTCGCGCGCGAACTGCACGATCTGGTGCAGCGCGAAGCTCTTGCCAGTGCCGCGCTCGCCGTCGATCAGGTAGGCGCCAATGGAGTCGCTCTTGGCCGTCTCCCAGTCTACAAACAGACACAGTTGGTCAGTCTACCAATTGTGGTAGCAGGCAATAGCAGCTCACTCCATTGCAGACAGCGTACCCTTCATGGCTGAGATGATCTGCAGCGTCGTGTCACGCAGCATAATGTGGCGGTGGCCAACGAGGCCGAAGGTGTCGTCCATGCGGCGCCCGACGCCCTCGGGGAAGAGCAGGTCCTGCTGCTCCTTGGCGAACGAGAAGAACTTGAGACGGTGGGCCTCCGTTGCCTGGTAGCACAACGCAACAGTTGTCAGTCTCTATCCCCATCTCTCTGTGCGACGCTGCACTCTTGGCTGCGTGTTACCTGCGAGATCGGCACGTCCGCGAGGTTGCCCAGGTCCTCCTCGGAGGTCTCCACAGCCTCCGTCGTCTCCGTGGCAGCGACGGGAGGAATCTCCGTGGAAAGCGCACGCAGCGCCGAGGTCTGCATACGCCGCACAGACAAACGCTTGGTCAGCACGCGCATAGCCATCATGGTGTCGTGAGGGCCGTCAATATGGTGATAGCGCGTGTGGCTAGCAACGCCTTGCATACAATTACTAAGACAAATAATTCACACCTAACTCACCCAATCATCAGGCGATGACGAGTTACCCGGCGTTTTAGTGAAAGTCATGTACACTTGGTGTACCCGGACTCGAAACGACGCGAGCCGAAAACAGACTGCAACTTGAGGTCAAGTTGCAAGTTTGACCCTGTACAATTTATAGATAAGAGGCACTCTTCTTGTCTCTACTGCGGCAATGGGAGCGGCGGCGTCGACTACAAGGGAAAACTTGGACGCTGCGGCGGTGAGCGCACCAGATGCAGCGCCACTCACTTGCAAGCTCAGCGACGACCAAGTGGCCGCGTTCGCAAGCAGCTCCAACTTCACGCCGGACGAGGTCGTCGCCTTGCACGTGCACTACGACCTCATCAGCTCGGCAAAGCGAGACGACGGACTCATCGACCGCAGTGAGTTCCAGACGGCGCTGGGCTTCACCGTCAAAGAGTCGCTGTACGTGGATCGCATCTTCCAGCTTTTCGACACCAACAACGACAACTTCATCAGCTTCGATGAGTTCCTGCAGAGCGTGTCCGTACTGTCGTCCAAGGGCAGCACGGCTGAGAAAGTCAAATGTGCGTCCTCTCTTTTTAGTGGATGTGTCGTGCGAATGTCATTGGCCTGAATCTCGACGTTGTTATTTTGCAGTCTCCTTTGACATTTTAGACTTCGATCGCGACGGGAAGCTGTCGACACAAGAACTGCTGAGTATGCTGGAGGCATGTATTCAGGAGAACGGCATCAACATCCCCGCCGAGTGTCTTGCCACAATCGTGGCCAAGACGATGGAAGACGTAGATCTCGACAAGGACGGCTTTATCAGCCTCGACGAGTTCCGAGCCATGACGGAGTCCAACCTGCAGATGCTCAACCACGTGACCTTCAACGTGTCCGCCATCATCGTCGAGTACATGCCCGCACTGCGCGTCCTGGTCGCAAAACGAAGCTAGTTCGGTCTTCGTAGGGTTTGTCTTAATTATCACGACCAATACTTCGCTTGCTTCAGCGCCATTGACAACAGGGCGCAAGCCACAGAACTCAATCGATGTCTTTGCTGCCGGCCAGTTCAACCGGATCGAGCAAGCAGGTCAGCAGGCTCGTATCGGTATCATGACCTATCTAGCCTTCTGCAGGGCATCTCGCAAGAATCTTTGCTGAGTTTAAGGATCTTGGCAGATACTTGTGTGTTCGGTGAGCACACGAAAAATACTCGCTTGCTTTCTGCTGAGCAGTGCGCAGGGATCGTATGTAACACGTTCGTAAAATTAGATTCGTGCCTTGCAATACGGCCACCGCAACGGCGGCGCAATGACAACCATGAAGCATGCCAAAATCACGTCTTGCACGAGGTTGAAGGAGCGCGTGGAAACGGGACACGGGGAAGAGAAGCGCAGCGTCCGCATCGGGGACCATCCGCGAGGATAGAACCTGCGCCCTGCCTGCTTGCCTCGATGCACAGCACTTGCACTAAGCGGCGCACTCGTTGACAGCGGACATGCCTGCGTGAAGCGCCTGCAAGTCTCCAATGACGCGGGTCACTCACTCGTGACCACCAAAAAATATCAGTTTGAAGGATACCTTCTGGCGGCGTTTATGCTGCACTGACACTCAGCTGCCGCAGTTCCCGCCCTGCATCCGCTCAGCGACGCTCGCTCTTTCAGCGAAGTATACTGCGATACAGAGGCCACCAGAGCCCATGAGCTAGCGACGGGCGATGGACTCGCACGCCGAGTCAAGAGTCTTGACTCAAGACAAAGCTCGCCAAAATTCGTTCGAGTACATGTAGCCATGTGACTGATGGATCAAATATCCAACTTTATCGTTATCTCTAATTGGTTGGCTACAATTGTATTCGTCCGTGATTCGCTGAAAATTACCATAATAGAGGATTTTCACGGGAACGTGCGGCGAACTGAGGTTTGGGCTCTGCTCACAGCAGTCAAACCGCCAAACCAAGCTGATCGAGCCGCAAGGCGAGAGAATAGCCGACCGACTGCTGGGAGAGACTTGCAGTCCGGATTTGGCGGGCCGTTACGCAGGCACCCTGGAGCTAAAAGCGTCGAGCAGCAACAGCGCCATGCTGAGCCGCTGCCTGGCCGCGACTTTCTGCGTGAATGAGACGTGCGCAGTGACCGACCGCCGCCGCGCCCTCCCCACGAGCGAACAGCAGCAGCAGAGCAGCAGCAGCAGCAGCAGCATGTCGGGCAACCAGCGCCAGGTGCTGCTGGCCGGAGAGTACGCGCAGCGCCGCCCACTGCCACACAAGTCGCCGCTCGCGGCCTTCACTTCGCAGCTGCAGGCGCAGCAGCAGCCACCGACGCCGCTGCAGCCCAAGGAACACGTGCAGCAGCACCAGCAAGAAGAGCAGCAAGAGCAAGAGCTGCAAGAACAGCCGGAGAGGCAGCAGCCAGAATGGCCCGAGCAGGACGGAGTCGACGCCAAGATGCTCTTCAACGTGGAACCGACGGCCGTCAAGATCGGTCGAGAGATCGGCAAAGGGGCTTTCTCAGTGGTCTACGCTGGCGACTACCGAGGTCAGCACGTCGCTGTCAAATGCCAGCCTAAAGATGCAGAGGGCAACATCCCAGCATTTGTGAGGCGAGAGGTGCAGGTGCTGCGAGTGCTGCGTCACCCGAGACTGCTGCAGTTCGCTGGAGCTGCAGACAACGTCCGTGCCAAGCAGGTCTGGATCCTGAGCGAGTACCTGAACAACGGCGACGTGGACCTGCTGCTCAAGGCCATTCGCAGCGAGAAGAAGGCCCACATCGGCTGGCATCACATGGTGCGCGTCGCACTGGATGCTGCGCAGGGCATCGAATTCCTGCAGCAGAGATTCATTGTTCACCGCGACATCAAGTCCTCCAACATCTTGCTGGACGACCAGCACCGTGCCAAGCTCTGCGACTTCGGCTTCGCAGTCGAGGTCAAGCCTGTCGAGGCTACGGCACATGGTGCAGCCGAGTCAGATGCAAGTAAGCAGCGCCGCAAATCCTACTGCGGTACGGACGCCTACATGGCACCGGAGATGTTCCTGGACGAGGACTACGACCAGAGCGTGGACATCTTCAGCTTTGGTGTGGTGCTCATGGAGATGTTGTGCTGTCGTGTGGCCAACTCCGACGGGTTCTTGATGCGTCTTCCGCAGTACAAGTTCCAAGTGCCCCTGCCAGAGTTCCGTGACGCTCTTCCAGCCTCTTGTCCCCCAGCGCTTGCAACCCTCGCGGAGCAGTGCGTGTCATTCGAGCCCAGCGAACGGCCCAACATCACGACTATTGTGCGGGCGCTAGAAGATGTGCTGAAACACACTAGTAGCGCACGCCGCGACATTGTGGAGCTTGTTCCATTCACGCCTGATGAGCGTGAGCCTCAGATCGAAGAGGACGATGACGCGTACTACGGCGAAAACGATGAGGATGATGATGATGACGACGAGGGTGAGGAAGAGGATTATGACGTGGAAGTTGAAGAGGAGGAGGACGATAGCAGCTACAATTTACAGGAAAATGGTCGCCACAACACGATGGGCATGGAGTCGGACGAGGAGGAGCGCGACGTGCGCTCGCAAGTCGTCGACGATCCATTTTTGGACGAGGAGAGTGTCGATAGTGACGTGCAAGCGCAGCCTGCTTCGCCAGCTCCATACCACGAAGGAGTGATTCTCAAGCGCAGTCGCCGCGGAAAGCGCTCGTGGGTCGAGAAGTGGTTCATCGTGGACCACGACCAGCTCCATTACACAGACGTCCCCCCACGCTGGCAACACCAACAGCAGCAGAATCCGGAGTGGCGCTGCACGCTGCCACCCATTTCATCGCTATCGCTGCGCGAGTGTCGCATCTGGAAAACAATGGAGATGCCTGAACTACGGTTCAACGTAATCGATAACAACTGGAAGATCAAACGCGAGCTCCAGGCGGTGTCGAAGCGTGACCTTGAGGTGTGGATAGAACTCATCAACCAGGCTATCGACTACGCTAATGACGTCTACGCGCGCGAGCACGATTTGCCAAATAATAGTACCACAGGAACAAGCGCAAGTAGCAGTAACGCGAGTCGCCCCAGTCGCAATAAGGCCAATAAGCAACTGCCGCAGAGCAAAGAGCCGTTCAAGCCGCAGGATCACAGGCCAAAGGCAAAATCAGACACTACAGCCCCACGGAAAACAAGGCGCCGGAGTAGTGTTACGACATTTGACGAACCGTCTGAGTTACCAGAGACAGAGGAGGACCGTGCCGATGAGGTCTATCTTTGGCTCAAGCAGATCGGCTTCCAGCGGTATACCCGTATGCTCAAGGCGAAGGGTTTTGTCTCCCTCGACTTCATTCGCGAGGTGCGTTGTTCTTGCTTTGATGCTTTGTAGGTCTTTCTTGTTGCTAACATTACTTTTTGTTTATGTAGACTGGCATTGAGATGGAAGATCTGAATTTCGTGGGAATTAAGGAGCCTGTGGCACGCAAGGCGATTCGTTCAGCGGCTCGGACACTGCGCGGTGATGATGATGATGATTGATTTAGCGGACGAGATGTTGTTGACTCTGGTGGCCTCCTGCATGCGGCGTACTCTCGTGAGGCCTGTTCCGCAGTTCACCATCACGATTTTCTCTAAAATATAAGTATGCAAACCCCAGCCATCTTCCATACTACATTTATTTCATCCATTCGTAGCGTTGTCATCGCTGCAGGTGAGCACCACAACCGGGGTATAGACTCTTGCCGACGTATCTGCGTCCTGGCACTCTTCTGAGCAACAAACAACGCCCACCCTACCTAATAGCAAATAAAAACCGAGGCAGAAAAGCAAGTGCGTGCATGCATGCATACCGGGAAGCTAGCAAGCCGAGCATTGCAGCCTAGGCCACACAGAAAGATCCTACATCAGGGGTGCATTGGACGTCAACCCGTCCTCGACGCCTGTGAGCAGGTTGCGCAGGAAGGTCTCCGTCACGCGCGTATAGTTGATGATTTCCGAGCGGTTCATCTTGTCCAGCGGCATTTCCGAAAGCCCAGTCAGGTGCTCCGCGTTCTTCTCCAAATTCTCCTGCAGGTACTCGAACAAGTTCTTTTCTTTTCCGGGTGGCAAGTAGTAGCCAAAGACATACGTGTACTTGAGCACTCGTCGGCACTCAATCAGCTGCTCCGTAGCTGCGTTCAGGAACTGCACGTCGATCCACGACGAATCGCCGTGACTAGCCTGTAGCTCAATCATGCGATTCTCTGTGCCTTCACGCATTCTCTGTGCAAACTTGCCCGCTTCAGAGTGGTTCGCGAAACGCTGGTAGTAGTGGAGGTATCTGTCAAGCTCTGCCTTCGCTCGAGCCGCATCCGTGTCGGCAGTCTCTATATCTGCGTCGTAACGGTTGCATTTGTAGAAACCACCAGTACCTGATCCATGCTTGTCCCATCCTTCCATACAAATCCAGCAGAACTCGTAGTTGCAGCTCCGGCACGTCATGTGGTTGCAGCCCTGGTTCTTTTCAATGCGGACAGAGCACTTGGGGCACTTCTTCGTGTTGGCCAGAATCCAATTGGCTGTCTCCGACTCATTGCGGCACTTCTCCTGCCAGGCCGAGAGTTGCTCGCACATAACAGGGGAGTGGGCCTCCTCACCGCAGCGGAGGCAGAACACGCATCCACATGTGCACGTCACAGACGACAGTCCACCGGCGCTGGTGATGGCCTTGCTGCAGCCTGGTGATGGACACCACTTGACGCCCTTGTTGATGTCCACGAACGATCGCAGCAAGTAGCGCGCGTACTTGCGGTAGTCCTCGGAATTCACGATCTTCTTGAAGATCACATCGCTCACCACCTAGACAGACAAGCGTCAGTAAGTAAGTAGGCTGACAACATAAACTACAGCAAACGACATCCAACCCACCTCCTTGCAGCCGTGCGCGGGGCACGTCGTCGTCACGCAGATCGGTCCTTCCTGGATCTTGAGAGACAGATACGGCTTCCAGCAGTTGAGACAGTACACGTGTTCGCAGCCCATGCCAAAGACCTCGTTGGCCGAGTACTCGTCGCAGCAAATGTTGCACTCCACCTAGCATCAACAACATCAAAATTCTCAGTAAGTCTCTCCAACTGTGTGTGCCTCTCCTCTCTATCTTCAGTACCTTGGTTCCTTCCGGGATGACCGGCGCCTGCTTGTCTGCGAATTCGACTCCAGCCTCGTGCTTGGTCTTCACTGGGTCCGCATAGTAGCCTTCGAACAGCTTCTCCTTGTTCCAGCCAAAGTAACGCAGCAGCACGGAGGCCTCGGGCGTCGAGATCTCCAGCACCTGTGCGATCTCGTTGATGAGCGCGCGCTGCTCCTGCAGCAGCTCCTCCTCGTCGATGACGTGGTACTCCTGCTGCTTGTGGCTACCGGCGTGGCCCAGGCCGCTGGGGCTCAGTCGTTTCTTCTTGGCAGCTGAGCCGCTGCCCAACGGAGACAGCGAATCGGCGGCGTGCTGCTTCTTGGCGCCGGACCGCACAGAGGCCAAGTCGTCGTCCTCATCCTCCTCCGAGTACTGGTACTCGTCCTCCTCCTCCTCCATGTCGCTGTAGTGGTACTCATCGTCCGAGAGCGGGGAGAGCGGGGAGTCGACCATGTTGGCGCTCATGTTGCGAGGCTTCTAGGCGGGTATACACGCTCAGAGAGGCGCCGCGGAATGCAGAAGATAAAAGGAAGAAGATGGGACGCTGCTGGTAGCTTGGAGTGCAGCGCAATGACGGCTAAACGACGAGGAAGAACGGCGACAAGCGTCGGCTTCGGACCTTCTAGGCGGCGTTTGCTATCGAGGAAAATGCGGAGAAGAAAACAGAAGACACCGGGATGTCTATCTAGGGAGAATATTATTATTGTTAGAGGCTAGTTCGAGTAAATTAAAGGCAAAAGGCGGGCTATTCGGCATAGATTTAAGGAAATTTGACGCAGTGGGGAACGGGGTTGGTTTTGTAAATAAAGTGAAGCTGATGGGAGCAAGTGATTCATTAGCGCTTGTTGCAGCTGTCCATATGAGTGCATAGTAAAACGAAGGTTAATCTGGGTGACACTGGTAGGTGACTCAGCAAAGGCCAACCTGGGAATGTTATGCTGTGTGCTAAGTGTTGATCATCACCAGCGGCGGGAACAACCGCCCCACACCGACGTATGTGTCTTTCACGGCCTCAAAAAGTTGTCGACCAAGAAGTCCAAAAGTACGAAAGTAGACTGCCCATCATCTCGGGCACACGAGTATTTAACGGTACTTAATTCTCGCTCGTTAAATACGTACTTAATCCTAGTAAGTATAAAACTACATAACAACTCTAATTGCAGTGCGGCAGCACGAGGCTGGGCAACCATGATGCTGATCAGATAACGGACAAGACATCTAAGGCGGCGAGGACGACACTGGGTGGAGGCGTCGAGACGATCAGTCTGCTGCTCTTTTGACAGAATTCTCAACCCGCTCACGTTACACGCTGAGGCTTCATTCAGCTTCCTCTCATAAAGCCCAGAGCCATCTTGGTCCCGGCACCTCAGGGCAGTGATCCATATTAATACAAAACCGGTTTCCCACGAGCGACATCCAGGTTACACTGCGTTGGGCTGGTGTGTAAACACAGCAGTAGCAATGTTTTGGGCCTGCCGGCCTCTCCAAACTGTTCCATCAAGATAGGTGCTGGCTGGGAACTAAAATTAAGTGAGCTGCATCGATCGAGGGCCTCCGTTCGTCACACGAATCCGGTAGAGACCTCCACCTTCGGTCCGCAGCTCGCCCTGGAAAGTAGCACCAACACCAGAGCCTTCAGCGAGGCCGCTCTCTCGCCGACCCAGACCCAGCGACACGATTTTTCTCGCAGGCCAGCAGCATCTCCATTGGTATACACGCTGCGGAATTTAGTCGCCCAGTCCTATGCAGCAAGAGCAAGCAGCGGTGCTTGACCAGAGCAATCCATGACCGCGGATCTAATAATCACCAGATCCGTTGGTTCTACTGTAGCACCATCTTCGCTATTTTAATACATGGAGCTCCAATGCCAACGCTTACAACGCTAACAATACCAATGCCGTCCGTTACCCCGAACGGAACTTGCTGCAACTTCAACGAGCTCTTAACAAAGAGCGCTTGCCTGGATAAAGCCTTGCTGTTGCTGTCTCGACCCTCGCCTGCTTAAGCAAGGCTGCTGCTGCCGATGCTTCGAGAAAATCGTGCAACTCTCCCTTGAACAAGCCAAACAAGCCAAAAGCCTGCTGCAGGATTTGAATCGATACATGTAGCTCCACGTAAAGTCGGAGCCCCACTTCAATATTGCACGCCTTGCATTGATTTCCTTGCGCTTTTGACTCATTGGGAGGGACGACGTGTTTCCGCGCCGTCGCAAGGTATCGCTGTCTGCCGCCTGCATACTCACGTCGCCCCGCCGTTTATTGCAGCCCTTGCCCCGTGATGCGCTGTTTGATGGTAAATGGGCACAAAATATCGAAATAGGTCTCGTTGAAGCGAATGAATGTTGACTGAAACTTGAAATGAGTGCGAATACCGTTGGATTTGGACTCTAAATAGCGAACTGGGCCATCTGAGCCTGTCCTTGGGCCCGTTTGCGTAGAAAACGGCCGAATCATCGCAAAGATCAGCATCCTCACGGTTCAATGGCTTCCTCACTTTGATTTTGGCCAAGACCAACGCACTGCGCCGTGGTCAAGACGACTTCTACAAGCCCTGGATCTGCTACTTCTTCATGGGGAGACTTAAACACAGCACCAACGCCGACGTGTCCAGCCCGCGCAGCACCGGTTTCGAGTCTATCGTCGCGGGCGTCGTGTCCGGCTGCGTCACGCGCTCCTGCACATCGCCTCTAGACGTGCTCAAGATCGTGATCCAAGTCAACGGCCCCGTGTCGACCACGGTCGCCGCCACGATGCCTTCCGCCGCTTCCATGTCCGCGCCGTCCACGCTCGTGGCAGCCCGCGCGATCGCCTCGCAGCCATCGGCGTCCTCCGCCATCGCGCGCACCGTGCGCGAGCTGTACGCGCTGGACGGCGTGCGCGCCTTCTGGCGGGGCAACAGCGCCGGCTGCTGCCGTCTCGGGCCCTACGCAGGCCTCAAGTTCTACTTGTTCGACTCGCTGCAGGCCCGCTTCACCGCCAGAGAGGGCCGCGAGCTCAGCAACATGCAGCGCGCGATGTGTGGCGCGATCGCCGGACTCATCGCCACCATGGGCACGTACCCGCTGGAGGTGGTGCGCACCCGCATGATCTCGCAGACAACGGCCCCGGCCGCTGCTAACAGCGAGATCCGCGGTGTGCTACAAGGTGTGCAGCTCATTCTGGAGCGTGAGGGTCTGCGTGGGTTGTACCGCGGGGGCTGGTCCGGTGTCGTGGGCGCCATCCCTTTTGAAGGCGTGCAGTTCGGGTGCTATGAGTACTTGAAGTTGACATCCATTCGCCATCAATGGCCGGCCTATCGCTGGCCCAAGGGCAAGACCGAGATGGACGGACTGGACTACTTCGTGTGCGGTAGTGTCGCTGGAGCCATCGCCCAGACGGTGGCGTATCCGTTCGACACGGTGAAGAAGCGTCTGCAGTCCCAGCAAGTGCACCTGAACGCGTCCAAAATGGGCCCTTTATCGGCCGAAGGCGGCAGTCCGTCGACGCTGTACTACCGTGGCATGGTGGACTGCTTCCGCAAGGTCATCCGCGACGAAGGGCCCTTGGCGCTGTACCGCGGCACTGGTCCCAACCTGGCTCGAATCGTGCCGTACGCCGCCGTCATGTTCTCGACGTACGAGACGACCAAGAAGACGCTGCGCGTCTTGAGCGGCCGCGAGTGAGTGAGTGACAAAGAGAGAGAGATGAGAACCCCTCTTGATATTTATTAGTGTAAGTGAGTAAGTGACGCCTCTTCATCTGGAGGCCCAGTGAGCTGCATCCCGTGCCACCTGTGTTCATTCTTGAATTTCTAGGGGAAGAGCGCTTGATGGAAAAACAATCGCCTATCACAAAAGTAACTAACCAAGCAGCATTGTCATGATCTTCTTCACTTGTCAATCAAAATGGAGCAATCGTGCGCTTCACCAGTTCCAAGTCTAGCGCCAAGTTCTCGCCACTGATGCTGTAGAGGCAGCGAAAGAGCAGCGCGCTATGGTCGCGAATGGTCTGCAGCACCTCGGCCGTGAACAGTTTGAGTTGAAAGTGGTCTCCCTCCCTCATTATTGGGCGCAGACGCCTCGCCATCCAGTCGGGGTGCCCTCCATCCATGTCGCCGCACAGTAGTTGGATGAAATACGGCGCCGATTCATTTCCTCGCTGCAAAATGGGCCGGAACTTGTCCGCGTCCAGCAGCAGCAAGTTCAGCTGCACGTAGCCCTCCAGCAAACTGTAGTAGTAGCCCGTGTAGCCCATGCAACCGAAAGGCTCGATGGCCCACGTCTTCGGATCCAGCGAGTTGCCGTCTTCGCCCACCGCCGGCCGCTTGTCCGTCTCCGCGAACTCCTTCAGCACATCCACCAGACACCGAGCAAAATGCACCACCTGCTTCTCATGCGCCTCAGTCTTCACGTGGCGGTAGCGGCCGTCCTCGGCCACCACGGACGCGTAGACGTCCCCCAATGTCGACCACGGCAAGCGGTGCGCCTGGTGCGTCGCCATGTTGGCAGAAAGGAGAATAGACTGTGCTGTGCGTACACGTGGGTTGATCCAGAGCCTGTCTCTCGAACAGCACTAAGAGCGAGTTGCTGTTTTGGAGTTACATGAACTCGATCTGAGCAATGGGCTCCGATAACCGAGTCTCTGTGGCTTCGGGGCTTGACAGCGACAGCGGGCAATTCGGCAGTGAGCGACGACGTCACTAAAGGGAGAGGTCCAAGCCTCGAGGTCCAGGTGCTGCAACGTGCCCTCAGTATCCATGGGCCAGGACTATAACGTCGACACTGCAGCATTACATGTACACACAGATGAAGGCTGCCATTGCCGCCAGCTTCGACCTTCTCGACTCCAACTTGGAGTCGATCCCTGGTCAAATCCGTTGGGCACAAGATGCAGAACCGGTTCACCACATGCATCTTTTGCAGCTTTTCGATGGCGAAGCCTTCTTGTTTAACTTGAAGCTGTCTGCAGCTTCGACATGGCCATCAATCCCCCGCTTGGACAGTACTCGACACCTTCGGCAGTGCAAGTAGTTGCCTAATGGCTTGTTGAGTGGGTGGCTGTCCTCCTTCCATAGTTGCACGCGGCCTTCTGTGGACCAATGGCACGTCGCATGGGAGACGTGCGTGCGTGGCCCCTTCTACCAGAGGTCGCTCCCCTCAGTAGGAAATCCGCCGGCCAAGCCCCAGATCGCCCACATTGATCGCATTGTCATGGGGAACACCGCCGCCAAAGAAGCCTCTGCTTCCGCTGCGCCTCTGCCGGCGCCGGCTGCCGCCCACGAGGAGCTCGAGACGCAGCCGTCGTTCCGCGTGCTTTCGGCCGACCAGCGCGCAGTCACCTTCGACGAGCGCGTGCACCTGCGCACAGGTGCCGAGGCCCGCGCCGACCGTGTGACGCTGGGTCTGGGCGCCATGTCGGAGTTCCGGCCGCTGCAGCGCGCCGCCACTTTTGACCCGCGACTGCGCACGCAGAAGCAGCTGCTGACGGCGTCCGACGTGATGCACCGCCGCTTCTTCAACGCGCGCGAGCGGCGCGTGAGCGTGGGCGCTGACCGCAACTTGTTCCGCATCGCCGAGGGCGACAGGGAGCGCCAGGAGGCCGTCGTAGTCGTGGACCCGTACTCCACGGGCATGACGATGGCTGAGAAGGTGCTGGAGCGCGGCTACCTCTGCATCTGCGTGTACTCGGACACACTCGAGGTGACGCAGGAGCGCATCGCGCACGTGCCCAAGGACTTGGCCTCCAGGTTCTTGGCCATCATCTACCACGACGGGGAAGTGGAGCGGCAGGACGAGAGCAAGGCGCTCAAGGACACGGCGGCCGCGCTGCGACACGTCAAGAACGTGGACGTCATGGGCATCTTCGCCGGCGCTGAGACGGGCGTGCTGCTGGCCGACAAGCTGTCGGAGCACTTCAAGCTCACGACCAACGGCACCAGTGGCTCGGCCGCTCGCCGCAACAAGTATCTCATGGGCGAGAAGGTGCGCTCGGCAGGTCTCCGAGCTGTGGCCCAAGTGCAAGCCACCAAATGGTCGCAGGTCGAGGCTTTCGTCAAGAAGGAGCTCGTGCCGCTGCTCAAGAGCGGAGACTTCAAGGTCATTGTGAAGCCCGTGGAGAGTGCGGGCAGTGACGACGTTACGCTGTGCCACTCGATGGACGAGGTCCGAACAGCCTTTGGCAACATCCAAGGCAAGATCAACGGACTGGGCCTCGAGAACCAGGCGACGCTGGTGCAGGAGTATCTGGACGGCACGGAGTACGTCGTGGACACGGTCAGTCGCAACGGCGTGACCAAGGTGGTGGCTGTGTGGGAGTACGACAAGCGCGCGGTGAACGACGCACCGTTCGTGTACTACGGCGTCTTGCTGCGTGCGGCTCCCGACGGTTCTCTGTTGGCCAAGGTGGCTGACTACGTGCTGAAGGTTGTAGACGCACTGGAGATCGTGCATGGCCCTGCTCATGCGGAAGTGAAGGTGGTGAGAGGCGAACCGTGTCTTGTGGAGATCGGTTCACGCTGCCACGGTGGCTCGGGCTCGTATCTGCCGATTGTGACTCCTTGCCTTGGCTACAACCACGTGGAAGCCGCGTTGGACTCGTATCTCGATGCTGAAGCGTTTGAGCGTTTGCCGGAGCGCCCGAAGGAGCTCAAGTCCCATGGTTGCGAAGCGATGCTGGTATCGTATGAGACCGGAAAGCTTGCGGGCTACCCGGGTAAGGAGGAGCTTGAGAGCTTGCCATCTACGGTGTCCACGGTTTGGTATACGCATGTTGGAGAGGAACTGAAGACCACAGTCGACATGTTCACGACGCCTGGCAGTGTCATTATGGTCCACGAAGACGAGGAGCAGCTGAACTGCGACTACGCTCGCATCCGCGAGTTGGAACACAAGGGGCTATATGCGCTGGAGCCCGATAAGAAAGGTGAGGCCAAGCAGGGGGGGCCACGCGGTACTGTCGTTGTGGTGGACCCCTTCTCGACAGGTGCTGTGCTGGCACACGAGCTTATGCTCAGAGGTTACGAGTGCATTTGCGTGTACAGCGACCGTTTGGAGAACATCGAGAGTGTGGCAAGTCTGGTGCCTGAAGGACTTACACTGGAGTTTGCGGCCACCGTTGCGTTCGAAGGTAACCTGGATCAGACTGTGAGCGCCATTCGCAAGGCGGCGAAGCAGATTGCAGACCGGCAGAACAAGAAAAAGCAGGGTACGAAAGCAAAGTCTTCAGTATGTGCGGTGTTCGCTGGCGCGGAACTTGGTGTCAAGCTATCAGACGCTCTTACGGATGCACTGGGACTGAAGGGCAACCCCGTGGAGCACTCGAACGCGCGACGCGACAAGTATCTGATGGGTGAAACACTGCGTACTGCCGGGGTGCGTGCCGTCAAGCAGGTGAAGGCGAAGACTTGGGCTGAGGCGGAGGCCTTCATCATGCAGGATCTGAAGCCACAGCCCTTCGAGGTGGTGCTCAAGCCGCTGGAGAGCGCGGGTACTGAGGATGTGGTGCTTTGCCTATCGTTGGAGGAAGCTAAGCGCACGTTCGACGGCATCCTAGGCAAGATCAATGGCCTCGGACTTCAGAACGACGCTGTGTTGCTGCAGGAGTACCTGGAGGGCAACGAGTTTGTGGTTGATACGGTTAGCCGCAACGGAGAGCACAAGGTGACCGCCATCTGGAAGTACGACAAGCGTCGCGTGAACGACGCTGCATTTGTGTACTTTGGATTGTCACTGGTGCCTGCTGAGGGTATCGTCAACGAAATGATTGACTACCAGTTCCAAGTGCTCGGTGCGTATTGATTTGTCCCTGATACTTCCCTGGTTAGCCACCGGTATTCAAACTTACATTGTCGTGATTATTGTTTCTCTTCTACAGACGCATTGGGAATTTGCAATGGACCCGCACACGGAGAGGTCAAGTTCTGTCGCGGCTCTCCGGTACTGATCGAAGTTGGCTCGCGTTGCCACGGAGGTGAAGGTGCTTGGGTGCCCATTGCCAACATTTGCGTGGGCTACAACCAAGTGACTGCGGCCGTTGACAGCATTTTGGATGGCGAGGCCTTTGCCAAGCTCACCGACCGACCCAGGACGCTGCTCGCCTACGGTTGCGAGGCCATGCTAGTGTCGTACAAGAATGGCGTCCTGAAAAGCACGCCAGGCATCGCGGAGATTGAGAAAATGCCAGCCTTCCTCAAGAAGGAGATTTTCGTCGCACCAGGGGACCACGTGCGCCAGACGGTGGACATGTTCACGACGCCAGGAAGCATTATGCTTACGCATAAGGACCGCGACGTGCTTGAGAGCAACCTTGCACGTATTCGCGAACTCGAGGTCGAGGGGCTGTTCGTGGTGGAGTAGACTGGTAGAAGCACGAAAGCAACGTCACGCAAGATGCATGCGCAGACACGAGCTGGCACAACAGGGTTAGTGGTCATGTCGGTGTGTGTGTGTCTCCTTTCTTCATGGATTACTTTCGTATTATCTAATCAATTTCGTTTGGTACAGCTAGGATAGTCGTTTGCGTGTCATTTGAGGACCTGGTGCTTGAGGCAGTCGTTGATCTTGCAGGTTCGCCCTTCGAAGACGCACCGCTGGCAGTACCCAGAGCGCTTATTTGGCGATGGGATGCTGCCACTTCCTTTACGACTGTGACCATCACCATGGCTATGATTCCTATGTGCTCGTGGCGGACTCGATGCCTTCGTCGTTCTGGAATCGGTGGAAGGCGGCGCAACTGGAGTCTTCAAAAGAGGAGCTAGCAACGCATTGTTGCTTGCGTTGGTCTTCTTTTCGACGCCATTTTCCGGTAATACTAGCTCACGACGCGAGTGCTCCGAGTGCAAGACTTGTGTCGCGGGGAGATCGCTGCCGTTGCTGTCATCATGTACTCCGAGTGAAGATTGACGGGGAAGACTGGTGAGCGATGGAGACAGCGGTGGTGATGTCTGAGACGCCGCGTCGCGCAATTTTTTGGGTTTGTGGTTGTGATGGTGGTGGTGTTGCCGTGAAGACGAAGGCTGCTGAGCATAGATCAGGGCTGCTGTTCGTGCTGATGACAGCGGCGACAACTTCGGTTCTGCTGATGTTGAAGCTCGTGAGGTGTGCTTGTTGAGTCTTGAACTGGTAGCAGTGGCAGCCCGTGGACTTTCGTTCGCGGATGCGGCCTCACTGCTGGCATAAGATTGATAAGAGGACTGTCGTGGGGTTTTCCGTGGTGTCTTCTGCTGGTGGAGCTTCGTTCTCCCAGTTAGTTGCACTCCAGAGAGAACTAACGGTGGCAGGGTGGTCAAGTGCGGATGCTCAGGTTCTGAGAAATCTGTCGGAGTTTCGTCGGTAGCGGGAGACGAAGACATCGCTGAAGGTGGCGAAGACGGTGGGTTTCCGTTGGAAGTCGGAGTTCCCAGTCCGCGATTGCTTGTGATCGGACTTTTCCGTCTGTCATGAACCAAGTCCAGTGATGAGTCCACAAAGGAACACGCATGAAGAAGCAAAACAAGTTCAACAAAGCTCACCTTGGTGTTGGCTTCTTGTCGGGTGGAGTCGCTCGTCCAGACAGAACTACAGGTGGAGTGGGCTGAGCTTCCTGCTCTGGTGATCGAATTGATGACAATGGCGCCTTCGATAGAGCGTCTTCCGCGGTGGGTGTGTTGATTGGCGTGTAGTCTTCGTAGTCGTCGTCCGCGTAATCCTGAGGCTCAGGTGAGCTGCTAGAGATCACTTGGTGGAGAGCCAACGACACGATTTCATTTACGAATGGCACTGCAAGCTCATGACACTCGGCTATTGTTTCTGGAGATCCATCAGTTGCATTGGGAAGTTGTAGTGCCGGCACTTGAAGTGGTGCATTGATCTCTTCAATTAAAGGCGGAGGTTGTTCCGATTCTTTGGAGCCCGTGGAATTGTTGTCGATGTAGGGTTCGTCTTCGGTCGAAGTATCTACAACAGCTTGTGCAATCAGTTCTCCACGCGCTGCTTGGGTGAGCCATTCACTTGCATCGCCAGTTGCTTGAGTCACACTGTGCAGAGTTTTCCAAACTGCCGCCTCGGCAGTCGCTTTAGCAAGGGCGCGGACGCAAGTGACTGAGGACTCAGTAACTTGCAATGATAGTCGAGGAACATCGAGAGCTGCAGTAACTTCTGGCGTATCAGCAAGTTCTTGCTGCTCTTCGGAAGCAGTAGAGGTGTCACTGGACGGGACGACAGAAGCAACAGTAAGAGTATCCAGCTCACTGCGCATAGCTTGTGTCTCCGTGGCGTTGTGGAATTCTATGCTCTCGTCAGGCTGCAAAACTTGGGAGATGAGCTCGTTGCCGACGGCCTGGGCGATCCACTCTGTGGCCTTTTCGACAGCTTGTACGATATCGTTCACCGCTTCGTCCGTTATCATATCGACTGTCGCCTTGGCAACTGCACGAATGGTAGCGCTCGGAGGCCGATTTAAGAGTGTCGAAGCTCCGTCAAGCTCGGGTGGTTCAGTAGGTGAAAAAGGATGGTATAGCTCCCCCACTTCCACTTCCTCCTCTATCGGGTGACTGTTAGGAGGTTCTGCAGCGGTCGCTGCCTGGGAAATCAGCTCACCGCGGACAGCGTCTGCTAACCACTCCGTTGCACCTGTTACAGCTTGAGCCAGGTCTTCAATTGCTTCCCGGATAACTGCATTAACTGTTGCCTTGGCTACGGTGTGAATACACGAAGCATGCGCCTCGTCGAATGGTGCAGTGTTCCCAAGGTGGAGAGCTGGAACACCGAGCGTCTCAAGCTTGTCGTTATCGCCAGCACTGCTCCCCAGACCCATTACGACCGAGGGTCTGGCACTGGAATGAGCTCTGCTATCACATCGCACGCGTGAACTTCTCAAAAATAGCGGGCGCTGCGAACAAGACAAACAAAGCCGAGCTGTTGGCAAGTGAACACCGTTTATTATTATGGTCACCGAGTCTGTCGCAACGTCTGCGGAGACAGCGGTCTACGCTGGGGTTTATACGGCTCCCATGGCGTTCGAGCTCGCGGCGAAAGCTGATTACTGTTGGGTCTGCTTCTCAAAGGCCCCTGGGCTACAATAGCTCGTACACTTTGGATGAGGCCATTCTGGAGTTGGTAGCGCTCAGCTACAACCAACACGGACTCGTATTGACGCCATGCTGCATCATGATCAGAAAGGTGCTCGAGTTCGACTGCTAGGTTGTAGTGTGCCACGAGCAGTAGCTGAGCGACCTCAGCGCTGAGGTTTTCAGCATCTCCAGCAGTTGAAAGTTGTGCCACAGCAGCCTTGGCATGTGCAGCGGCGGCAGCGTGACGATGCAGTTGTGAGAGAACGGCACACAAATTGAGTCGAGTGAGAGCAATCTCGGACATTGGGATGGTACCATGGCCCGATTCGGTCACTTGCGACTTGAGCTGAAGCTTCAACGCTCTCTCGAGAAAGCTAACGGCTGCAATGGGTTTGCCCGTGTGCTTGGCGTGGCAAGCCAGGTTGTTGAGTGTGATGAGGCGGAACACCCGTCGTCGATTCACATGCTGAGACTCCGGCAGGCTGAGCAAGTACCCTGTGTGTCTCGTGTGCTGCTCCGCTCGCAAGAGAAGGTCTCCGCATTGCTCAGGTGTCGTGATGTCATCAGGAGACGACTGCTGCAGAGCTTTCATTGCGAGTGTATTGCTCAGCAGCAGAAACTCTTCACATCCTTGCTGGAAGTGCACCGAGTGCACGCCGAATTGCTCCTTGTGATGGAAGATCAGCCGCTCTACGTCCTCCAAAGCTTGGTGAATGACAGTAAAAGGTATCCGAGGTTCGGCATCAAGGGCTCGGACATGAACGAGAGCTGCAGCCATCGCCACTACAACTTCTTGCTCGTTCATCGGTCTAAGTAATCGCAGTGAAGACTGTTGTGCTCAACAATGGACGAAAGTAAAGAAGATAAGACATGGGAAGGAGTTGGCGTCCTGCTATTTTAAAAAATTGTGAACTGCAGACAACTTCACCCCAGTGCTCAACTACGGCGGCTGAAGGAACATACAGCGACTATGGATGTCTTGCAACGATTGCGAGACCTTGGCTTTCGGCGTGGGCGATACCAAAGGTGTGTTGCTGCTGCTATCAACGCGCGAGGAGACTCGTCATCTAACTCTTGATTTCTAATGAACAACTAGCAAGTTCCGAACGCGTCATGAACCAAAGACTCGACGAACAAAGAGCATTCGACGTGGAATGCCGTGGGAGTCGCAATTCATGCGGAAGTCTCGAGCTGAGAAAAGGGTTCGCTTCCATGAGGACGTTCACGTGAACCTTTCTGTCCATCTGAACTATTCGCTTGCCCGTTTGCTTACAGGAAATCATCTTGCGGCCGTGGGAGTATCCGATGGCAGCTCAAAGCCTCTCGGTCGTTCTCATCCAAAAGCGCGTGCGTGGTATGCTCTGCCGCATGCATCGGGTAACTAAAAAGTCATCTACTGGCCCGCACCAAGACACTAAGACATTCAAAGCAGCTCGCATTCGTAGCCCAATGCAGCAGTTCGTCGCAAGTGGAGGAAGCTTTTCCGACGAGCGCGGCTTTCGCTCCTTCGTAGCCACAAAGCTGCAGGCTTGGTTTCGCATGCAACGCTTACACTGGCGAGGAGTACTCGAGCGCTACCCTCTTTACCACATCGCAGCACTGCAGCTTCAGTACGCGTGGAAGGCTTACTACCAGCACAAATTGTATCAGCGGCAAGCGCGCGTCTCCAACTCTCGTTCTGCGGCCGTGACGCCTGCAGACCGCGCCGCGCTCTGCGTCCAAACAGCCTGGAAGAGCTACACGCATAGACGCATCTTCCGGTACTACCGAGATCTGCTCACGTTCCGCAGCACTGGAGACCCAGCACAGATGCTCCGAGCGATTAACCCGTCGGAGGCGTCTTTGCTGGACGCGTCGATGGGAGCGCAGGTTCGCTTCCGTCTCGGTGGCCTGGCGTTTCCGCCCACGATCTACTACAAGATCTTCACGCGCAAGCCTGTGTGCGACCTGGGCGCCTTCAGTCCCAAGAACTACACGGTGGCTCGTCAATCGGCTCCAATGAGTCACTCACATGACATACGTCGACCCGGCGCGTCGTCAGTGCACACCACGTACATCCGCGTGGGCAACTCTTACTACCGTGCACGGCAGCAGGCAGAAGACACTCGGCTGTGGTACCGTCGTCTGGAGAACAACGGCTGGCGTCCGGTGACTGCCAAGGTGCTGGCCGAAGCCAACGCCGACCCCATCGCGCAAGCTACAGGCGGACGGCGCGCGGTCAGCGGGTTCCACTACTCGAAGCTCGTGCGTCAACAAGTCCGAGAACGCGCTCGTCGCCACAAGAAGCGGCTGTGGATGCAGAAACTCTACACTCAGGGTCTACTAACGTCTGTGGATCGCCCCGAGCACGAGCGAGAGGATGAGGACGACAATGACCAAGCAGAGAAACAGCCGCGCATGCTCTTCGACGTGGACTTCGAGGACGCGAACTGGGAGGCTGAGGCCGAGGACATGTTCCAGTGGGCAGCCGCTCTCGACTACGATGAGTACGTGGACAACTGGCACGAGATCGGGCGCACCGCAACCACCGACGACGAGCTGCTGCTGTCGTAGATGCAACAAAATGGCTACGTTGAAGTGAATATGGCTACATTTATCTGATAGGCTGATTTCTTCCCTAATATCATCCAATCCCATCCATCTTGCGCACACCACACAATCGTCCAATAGTCCTCACCCGTGTCATGATGCTCCGCGTGCAGCGTCGTGTGCGCGTGTCTCGCGCCCCCTTGGGCCGTCTCCAGCACTCAGCGGCGGCGGCTGCTGCTGCTTCTTCCTCTGCTTCCTCTTCGTCTTCCGCATCCTCCAGCAATTCCACAGGCTCCGACTCGTCCTCTGGAGCCAATGGGAGCGGAGAAGAGCCGCCCAAGTACAAGCCTGGCTGGTTCAGTCGCAACCCGGGCGTGACGCTTGGCGGAATCCTGTTGGGGATCGGCTTCTACATTTACAGAGGTTCGCGAGGGAAGAAGAACTTCGAGGCGCTGCAGAATCCCATCGCGGAGGGGGCCGTCATCTCGCCCTACGAGGCCTGGGAGCTGCGCAGCAGCAACAACATCATGTAGGGCCAAAGGAACTAACTAATTAGAGCTCTGTAGCTCAATGCTTTCAAGGAGCTAATGCTGCTGTTGCTTATTTGATGCAGGCCCGAAACTTTTGAGGACGTAAGAGACGGAGTGACACGAGCGTTCCCGGCGGGCAAGGCCACGATGCAGCACTTCGACCAGTATCTGGGCTTCAAGCTGGCCCAAGCCTGTCCGACGGGAGTGAGCAAGGCGTACCACCTGGAGAGAGTGTTGCTGAGTCTGGAGACGGACGCGGATCGCAAGAGCGACGTCGACGCGCAGATGGTGGCCTTCTCCATGGCTGTCAAGGGAGCTGTGGACGAGCGATTGCGGATTCTGTTTAACCTGGCGACGAAAGCGCCGGCGAGCGAAGCGCTGAAGACAAGTGAGGAGGAGAAGGAGGAGGGGACTGACTCGCGTGAGATGTCCCAGGAGCAGTTGGAGCGACTGATCCACTTACTGCTAGAGACTTACCAGATTCCGTCCGAGAAGCGCGTGCTAGCTGTAGAGGACGCCAAGTACCCGTTCCAGGAGTATATAGCGGCGACTCCGTCCGACATGCTCAAGGCTGCTGTACAGGCTCAGGTGAAGGACAAGAAGATTACGGAAGAGGAGGCGCGTGAACGGCAGGCGTACACGTTCGAGGCCTTTACGCAGATCATGCGCGGCAAGACCGTGTGTCTGTGGGGCGAGTGCTTCTCCAACAGCAAGAAGAAGATGAAGAACTAACCACTGTAGTTGTCACAACATAACTGCAGTCGCTAACCACAGTTCATGAGCTGCATGTAAGTTAGTTGAAATCCCTACTCCGCATCTCACGGGACACTACTCGTCGCCATTGAGAATGTCGTCGCCGGTACCTCCGTTCGACTGCTCTGCTCCATATAAGCGAGCCGCATCATCGGATGCGCCTCCACCTCGTTCATGTTCTGCAGCACCGTCGCCGCACTGTGACGCAGTTGGTGGAACTGTCTGATCGGCACGTGGATCGTCCGCGTCTCGCCGTCTGACGTCTGTAATCGCACCAAGACGCGCTTTCCTGCGTCCCCCTCCGCTGCCACTTTCCAGTGCAATTGCTGCACTCTCGGCAGTGAGAATGTCGAGCTCTCGGAGCTCTGCGTCAACGCATTCCAATGCGACTCAAGCAGCTGTCGGAAGCGCAGCTGGAAGGCGTCGGGAAGACTTTGCACGAGAGTCTTCTGCCTCGCCAGCTCCGTCTTGAGTGACGCTGATGTCGCCGTCTCGTTCCTCGCCACTGCAGGCAGCAGGAATGTCATGTGCTCGCGTATCGCCACCTCCAGCAGCCGTCGCAGCGCCACGGACAGGGCCACAAAGTCCCGGCGGTCGGCATTGGGGACTCCTTCGGCTGCGCGTTCGGCCCCGGCGTCGTTCTGGCAGTGGAGGGCGGCGGCCAACTGCATGGCGGAGTCGAGGTGGCGAGCCACAAAGGCCTCGTTCACGTCGCGCAGCAGCGCGTGCCACTCGCGAGTAGCGGCGGCGAAGGTGTCCATTTTTCTTTCTGCTTCTGATTGAACCAAGTTTACAGCAACATAGAGCGGATTGAGTTGCGGAAGGAGAACGCGCGTCGCGAGAGAGGGGTGCGTGCCTTCAAATAATGACATGTCACTCTTTTTCCAAACCCTGCATCCGTCTATACCCTGTGTAAACGGATGCTGATGCTGAATTTTTTTTAGCCACACGGTTTTCGATCCAGTCGATTCTTACCTTAAATATCTGGATCGAAAACCGTGTGGCTAAAATTTTCAGCATCAGCATCCGTTTATGCAGGATATAGAATGATGCAGGGTTTGAAAAAACTCAATACTTCTGGGCCCCGAAGTATTTCAGCTGTAGTATTATTACTATCAATGTGAGATTCTAATATAGGTCTTGCTATGTACAAAAACTACAACTATGCAAATTTTGACCTACGTCTATGCATATGTGGGACCGGCCGACGTTTCTGCTTTGGGGAAGTGGGTCTGGGTTTGGGGGAGAGAATTGCGAGCGTCAGACAAGTCCATCTACACGGTTTTCGAGCCAGATATTTAAGGTAAGAATTGACTGGATCGCTGGGCGTGTTGATGGACTTTTGGTCAAAAGAATTTGGTGGGTCGCTGGACGTGTACGTGTACATCCCAGATGTATGGGACTGCTAGCTGACATCGATGCGGGCCAAGAGATGGCGAGCTCAATGAACAGATTCAGTCGTGATGATGCCGTCCATTCGCGTGCCGCACTTCGCCGATCTCGCTGCAAATAGGGTCAAGCTCCATGAGAATACCCTCCGGAAGATCTACAAGTACTACTTGGAGGGCTTGCCATGGGGACGACAACTAGATCCACG
>LGSN01000280.1:0-38185 GCA_001314375.1 Phytophthora podocarpi | reverse complement strand
TATCAAATATATATTTTTTATATCCTTTACGAGAATTGAACTCGTATCTTTGCCGTGAAAAGGCAATGTCCTAACCATTAGACTAAAAGGACATTTTATTAAACAAAATATAAATATTTTGTTTAATAAAAATAAGAAAAATCTATATGTATTAAAATTTTTGATACACTTTCATGCATACAACTTTCAAAAATTTTAGGATATAAACCTAATAAGAAAATATTTATAATTAAAATTAAATGTATTAAAAATTCACGATAAGTTAAATCATAATAAATTTTTAAATAAATATTTTGAATATTACCATAACAAATTCGATTATAAAATAATAATGAATAAATACCTCCTAAGAACATCCCAATTGTTGCAAAAACGGCTGTTGTAGTATTATCTTCAAAAACTCCTGTTAAAATAAGAATTTCACCAACAAAACTACTTGAACCTGGAATAGACATATTTGCTAATACATAAATAAATAATGCAATACAAAATAAAGGCATTGTGTGTGCTAAACCGCCATAATAATTAATAAAACGCGTATGATAACGATCATATAAACATCCAATTGAAAAAAATAATCCACTTGAAACTAAACCATGACTAATCATTTGAATAATACTACCTTCTAAACCTTGAATAGTTAAAGAAAAAATACCTAAAATAATAAAATTCATATGAGCAACGGATGCATACGCTATAATACGTTTTAAATCTGTTTGTCGTATAGCTGTTAATGAAGCATAAATAATTGATATTAAACATAATACTAAAATATAGGGTGTGAAATATAAAGTAGCTTTAGGAAATAAAGGAACTAAAAATCTAATCATACCGTATGATCCTAATTTTAATAAAATACCAGCTAATAATACAGAACCTGCTGTAGGTGCTTCAACATGAGCTTCAGGCAACCAGACATGAAACGGTAACATTGGAACTTTAACAGCAAATGATAAAAAAAAAGCTAAAAAATATAATTTTTCATATGAAAAATTAAAATTACTATAATATAATATTTGATAATCCGTAGTACCTACAGTTAAAAATAAATGAATAATGGCAATAAACATAAATAATGAACCAGCTAAAGTATACATAAAAAATAAATAAGAAGCTTTTATCTTACGCTCTCTTGATCCCCAAATACCTATAATTAAAAACATTGGAATTAATACACTTTCAAAGAAAATATAAAAAATAAGTAAATCTAATACACTAAATGAAATAATTAAACAAAATTCTAAAATAAAATATAAAATAAAATATTCTTTTATATTTTTATTAATAATTTCATAACTAATTAGCATACATATTGGGATCAAAAATGTTGTTAAAATTATAAAAAATAATGAAATACCGTCAAGACCTAAATAAAAATTAATATTAAATTGACTAATCCACTCTATTTTAAATAAATATTGAAAATTAGAAGTAGATTTATCAAATAAAATCCATAAAGGTAATGACATTAAAAAAATGAAAAAAGACATAAAAATACTAAAATTTTTAATAAATTTTTCATTTTTCGAAAAAGATAATATAATAACCGAAATCAATGGTAAAATAAGTAAAAAAATTAATATAAACTTATTAAACATAAAAATTTAATTGAATAAAAAAATGGGCGAAAAATGGGATTTGAACCCATAACACTTAGACTCACAATCTAACACTCTACCTTTAAGTTATAATCGCCTTTTTAAATCTTTCTTAAATAATATACAAAATTTAAAAAAGGTTGAACAATTAAATTATTTAAAGATAAATAATTTGGAGATAATATTTGTTTTATTTTTAAATTAGAATAAATATTATTTTTAATACTTAAATAAATTAATTTAAGTTTTTTAAATTTTATTAAATTTTTAATAAAAATTAAATCACAATTTCCGTAAATTATTAAAATAGAACCTTGGCCTTTTAATTTTGAAAAAATATGAGTAGTTAATTTTTGATTTAATATTAAAAATTTGTAATTTAATTTTTTAATTTTTTTTTTTAATGATATTATTTCGTTAATATTTAAATCATTATAACGAAATATATATATATATTTATAAGTTTGTTTAATTTTTTTTAATTGATTAATTTTATATTTTTTAAAATATTTATTTTTTTGAGTTAACATACTTAATTTTTTTATAGTTTTAAATATTAATTAACGATCTATTTCACCAAAAACCACATCTAAAGTACCAATAATTGTAACAATATCAGCAATCATATGATTTTTAGCCATAAAATCTAAAGCCTGTAAATGTAAAAATCCTGGTGATTTTATTTTACATCTATAAGGTTTATTTGTACCATCGGATATTAAATAAACACCGTACTCCCCTTTAGGAGCTTCAATAACTGTAAAAGTTTCACCATTATTTATACTAATATTTTCAGAATAATATTTAAAATGATGAATTAAAGCTTCCATTGAATTTTTAATTTGTGTTCTATTTGGATTTATAATTTTTTTATTATCTACTTTAATAGGACCCTTTGGTATTTTATTAAGAACTTGTAAAATAATTCTAATAGATTGTCTCATTTCTTCTATTCTTATTAAATAACGATCATAACAATCCCCATTTGTACCCACAGGTATATCAAATTCTAATTGGTTATAAATTTCATAAGGTTGTGTTTTACGTAAATCCCATGAAATGCCAGATCCACGTAACATTACACCACTAAAACCTAAATTTAAGGCATCTTTAGCAGAAACTATACCAATATCTACTAATCTTTGTTTCCAAATTCTATTATTAGTTAACATTTCTTCAATTTCATCTAATCGGGTATTAAATTGTTCACAAAAAATGTAAATATCATTTAATAAACCTTTAGGTAAATCCTGATTAACACCACCAGGTCTAAAATAAGCTGCATGCATACGTGCACCCGAAACTCTTTCATAAAATTCCATTAATTTCTCACGTTCTTCAAAACCCCAAAAATAAGGTGTCATTGCACCAACATCTAAAGCATGACAACAAACAGCTAATAAATGATTTAATATACGTGTTATTTCTGAAAATAAAACTCTTATATATTGAGCTCTTAAAGGTATATCACAATTTAATAATTTTTCAACAGCTAAAACGTAAGCATGTTCTTGACACATCATTGAAACATAATCTAATCTATCAAAATAAGGTAAAGCTTGTAAATAATTTTTATATTCTATCAATTTTTCCGTACCTCTATGTAATAAACCTATATGTGAATCAGCTTTTTGAACTACTTCTCCATTTAATTCTAAAATTAAACGTAAAACACCATGGGCTGCTGGATGTTGTGGTCCAAAATTTATAGAAAAATTTTTAATTTTTTTTAAAGGCATTACTTTTTTTTTTTTTTAATTAAAATAAAATATTTATAAATTAATTTTTTTATAAATATATAGCATATATAGTAAGTAAATATTTTAAAAATATTTATTTCTTTTTTTACATTATGATTTTTCAAGAAATTTTTAATAATAATTTTGAAATTATTATTCCCGAATTTTTTTTAACAACTATTTTATTAATTTTATTATTATTTGGAGTTTTTTACAAAAAAAATCAAAATACTCAAAAAATTTTGATTATTAAAAATATTACTACTATAATAATATATTTATTATTAATTCTTTTAATATTAACATTAAATATAACAAATATTTCAAATAATATATTAAATGGTGTATTAATAATTAATAATTTTACACAATTTATTAAAATAATTTTAATATTATCCACAATTATTTGTTTTTTAATACAACAAAAATATTTAATACAACAAAAAATTAATTCATATGAAATTAATATATTAATGTTAATATCTTTATTAGGTTTAATGTTATTAATATCTTCAAATCATTTTATTACTTTATATTTAGCAATAGAATTACAAAGTTTAAGTTTTTATATATTAACTTCAACTCAAAAACAATCGATATTATCAATTGAAGCCGGTTTAAAATATTTTATTTTAGGATCAATTGCTTCAGGTTTTATTTTATTTGGTTCTTCTATAATTTATGCTATTACAGGTTCTTTAAATTTTAATAATATTTTTTTAATATTATCAAATATAAATTTCTTAGATAATATTAATATATTAATTAGTTTATCTTATGGTTTAATTTTTATTTTAGTGGGTATTTTATTTAAAATAGGTGCAGCACCTTTTCATTTTTGGTTACCTGATGTATATGAAGGTGCTCCTAATAATATTTCAAGTTTTTTTGCTATTGTACCAAAAATAGCTTTTATCGGTATTTTAATTCGTTTATTTTTTGATATTTTTTTTAATATTTCCTTTTTTTTTGAAATATTTTTTTATATTATTGCATTTTTTTCTATGTTAATTGGGGCATTATCAGCTTTACAACAAAAAAAAATAAAAAGATTATTAGCTTATAGTTCAATAAGTCATGTAGGTTTTATTTTAATTGGATTTACTTCAAATATGTTAAATAATATTCCATTTATTTTATTATATGTTATAATTTATATTATAACAAGTATTAATCTATGGACTTCTTATTTATCATTAAATATAAATCATAAACCTATTAAATATTTAACAGATTTATCAAATATATATACTATTAATAAATTAATTGCTATTATTTTAATTTTAAATATTTTTTCATTAGCGGGTATACCACCATTAGCTGGATTTTTTTCTAAACTATTTATATTTTTTTCAGCTATTAAAAATAATTATTTTAGTTTAGTTTTTTTTGGTATTATTATAAGTGTTTTAAGTTCTTTTTATTATTTAAAAATAATTAAAATTATTTATTTTGAAAAAATATTAAGAAAAATATATATTTCTCAAATAAATAAAATACAAAGTATAATATTATTAATTAATACTCAATTTATTTTATTTTTATTTGTTTTTCCTAATATTATATTAGTAAATTTAAACAAAATTTATTTATATTTATTAATATAATATTTAGTCTGGATAGCTCAGTTGGTTAGAGTAAAAGACTGAAAATCTTTGTGTCGGTGGTTCAAATCCACCTCCAGACAATTTTTATTATTAAAAATATGTATATTTTAAGAATAACTTTTAAATCATTTCAAAAAATAAATCAACTTAGACAAAACTTATTAAACTTATTAAAATTAAAAAAATTAAAGAATATTCAAGTAAATGGGATATTTCAAACAAAAAATAAAAATAAAATTTTTACTTTATTAAGATCACCTCATGTAAATAAACAATCACGTGAACATTTTATTTATAAAAATTATAAACCAAAAATAGATATAAAATTTAAAAATATTTTTAAATTATTAAATTTTTTAATTTTAATTAAAAAATTTTTATCTAAAAATTTATTAATGCATATTAAAATCATAAAAAAAAATTAAAATTATGCTTATAGCTTAATTGGATAAAGCCTTAGATTGCGGATCTATAAAATGAAAGTTCGAATCTTTCTAAGCATATATTTTGAAGTATAGCCAAGTGGTAAGGCCTCCGTTTTTGGTACGGAAAATCAAAGGTTCGAATCCTTTTACTTCAAAAGGGCTTATAACTCAGTTGGTTAGAGTATACGCCTGATAAGTGTAAAGTCAGTAGTTCAAATCTACTTAAGCCTAAAGAATAATTAGCTCAATTGGCAGAGTATTTCGTTTACACCGAAAATGTTAGCGGTTCGAGTCCGTTATTATTCAAAAAAAAAATGATATGTCAACAATTAATCAATTATTTTTAAAAAAACAAAAACGTTTAGAAAAAAAAAAAAAAAAAAAAAGTCCAGCTTTAAAACAATGTCCTCAACGTAAAGGTATTTGTTTAAAAGTTTATAATACAACGCCTAAAAAACCAAATTCTGCTATGCGTAAAGTAGCAAAAGTGCACTTATCTAGTAGATATACAATAATTACTTACATACCTGGTATTGGTCATACTTTACAAGAGCACTCTATCGTATTAGTTAGAGGGGGTAGAGTAAAAGATTTACCTGGTGTAAAATATCACGTTATTCGCGGTAAATATGATTTATTAGGAATTTATTCTAGAAAAACTTCAAGATCAAAATATGGAACTAAAATACGAAGAGTATAAAATAAAAAAATTATTTATAAATATGTTATTAAAAAGGGGTAAAAAAAATTGTTCCGAAAATATATTTAAAAATATTTTAATTAATTTAAAAAAAACTACAAAACAAAAACCTAATTTTATTTTATTTAAATCAATTGATAATTTATTACCTAAATTAAAAGCAATAAGTATTCCTAATAAAAAAAGAAATAAAAAAAAAAAAAAAAAAGATCGATATTTTTTAATGCTTTTAAATGAAGATAAACAAATTAAAAAATCGGTATCATGGTTACTTTTAAATGCAAATTTAAAAAATATAACAAATGAAATTATTCAAACTTCAAAAAATAAAAGTAAAACAATTAATACAAAAAAACAGTATTATAAAAATATAAAAAAATTAAAATTTAATCTTATTTTTGATTAAATTTTTAAATATATTATTTATCATTAAATAATTAATTATTACAAATCATTTAATTCTTATGAAAAATTATTATTATATTAATAAAAAAAATTTACAAATTGAAACTACAACTAATGATTCTAATATCGATAAATTTAAAAATGATTTAAATTTTTTTAAAAAAATAACCCAAAATATCAAAAATACTCAAAAACATCCATATCATTTAGTAGATCCAAGTCCATGGCCTTTTATTATTTCATTTGGACTTTTTTTTTTAACTTTTGGTACTGCTATGTATTTCCATGGTTATTTAGGTAGTAATCTTTTAACTTTAACAGGATTTTTAATGGTTATTTTAACAATGTATACTTGGTTTCGTGATATAATTAGAGAAGCAGTATATGAAGGGCAACATACTAAACAAGTACAATTAGGTTTAAGAAATGGTATGCTTTTATTTATTTTTAGTGAATTACTATTTTTTGTTAGTTTTTTTTGGGCTTTTTTTCATTCTGCTTTAGCACCAACACCTGATATTGGATCTTTATGGCCACCATTAGGTATTGAAACTATTAATGCTTGGGGTATACCTTTATTAAATACTATTATATTATTATCTTCTGGAGCAACTATTACTTGGGCACACCATTCAATAGTTTTGGGTGATAGAAGAAATGCTATTTTAAGTTTAATTATTACTATTTCATTAGCTTTTTTTTTTACTTTAATTCAAGCATATGAATATATTGAAAGTACTTTTTCAATATCAGATAGTATCTATGGTACAACTTTTTTTTTATTAACAGGGTTTCATGGTATACATGTTATTGTAGGTACTATTTTTATTATAGTAAGCACAATTCGATTAATTAATCATCATTTTACAAAAGAACATCATTTTGGTTTTGAAGCTGCAGCATGGTATTGGCATTTTGTTGATGTTGTTTGGTTATTTTTATTTGTAGCTGTTTACTGGTGGGGTGGTAATTAATTTTATGTTTAGTCCTTTAGAACAATTTGAAATTTTACCTATTTTTCAAATACCTTTTGTATTTACTAATGCTTCTTTAATTTTAGTAATTGGTTTAGTTTATTTATATATTTTTACGTGTATAAAAACTAAATTTATTCCAACACGTTTTCAACAAATTTTTGAAATGATTTTTAATATAACTATTGAATTAACTTATTCAAGTATAGGAAAAACTGGTAAATATTTTATTTCATTAATTTTTGTTGTTTTTTTTTTTATACTTTTATGTAATTTAATCGGAATGGTTCCTTATAGTTTTACTGTAACTAGTCATTTAATCATTACTTTTACTTTAGCATTAACTATTTATATTGGTTTTAATTTAATTGGAATTAAAAAACATAAATTAAATTTTTTAAATTTATTATTACCTAGTGGTGCAAGTATTGCATTAGTTCCTATTTTAGTTCCTATTGAATTAGTTTCATATATTTTTCGTGTAATTAGTTTACCTGTTCGATTATTTGCAAATATGATGGCTGGACATACTTTATTAAAAGTAATTGCAGGTTTTGCTTGGACTATGTTAAATGTAAATAGTTTTATTTTTATTGCGCATTTTATTCCTTTAATTATTATAGTATTATTAGTTGGTTTAGAAATTGCTGTAGCTTTAATTCAAGCCTATGTATTTACTATTTTAACTTGTATGTATATAAATGATGCTTTAAATTTACACTAAGAAATATAATATAAAGGGAAAGTAGCTCAGTTGGTTAGAGTAGTAGCTTGTCACGCTATAGGTCGCGGGTTCAAGTCCCGTTTTTCCCGTTTTATTTTATAAATATGTTATTAAATTATTCAAATATTTTTATATTTTTAATATTAAGTTTATTTTTATCAATTTTAATTTTCATTTTATCTTTTGGTTTAATTAAATCAAAAGATGATTTAGAAAAGTTAACAGCTTATGAATGTGGATTTAATCCTTATGATGATGCTCGAAAAGTTTTTGATGTAAAATTTTATTTAGTAGCTATTCTTTTTATTATTTTCGATTTAGAAGCTGTTTTTGTTTTTCCTTGGGTTTTAACTTTAAGTTCTAATTTTTCATGGGGTTTTTGGACTATGATAGAATTTTTAGTTGAATTAGTTATAGGTTTTATTTATATTTGGTGTAGTGATGCTTTAGAATGGTAAATTTTATAAGCATAATTTAAAAATATAATTAAAATTTATTGTTATTTTTGAATAAAAAATTATAAAAAATTATAAAATATTTTTTATAATTTTTTATTCAAAAATAACATACCAGGATGTATTTAATTTATTAAATTATTAATAATATATAAAATAGATCTTTATTTTATTTAAAAAATATTTAAAATTTATATTATTCTTGTATTTATAAAAAAATAAAAAAATTCAATCCTTTAAGATAAGATAAATCAAAAATTAATATAAGAATGTTATATTATTAAATTTATAACTTTTTGTTATTTTAAAAATTTATATTAAATAATTAATATAAAATATAAATAGAGTTTGATCCTGGCTCAGAATAAATGCTATCGGTATGCTTAACACATGCAAGTTAAATGTTTTAAAAACATAGCGAACGGGTGAGTAACACGTGAATTATCTACCTTTTAATTCAGAATAATTATTTTAATAAAAATACTGAATAAATAAATTAAAGTTTTTAACGTTAAAAGACGAGTTTGCGCAAGATTACGGTAGTTGGTAGTTTAATAGACTACCAAGCCTATTATCTTTAGCTGGTTTGAAAGAATGATCAGCCACATTGGGACTGAGACACGGCCCAAACTTTTTTAAAGGCAGCAGTGGGGAATTTTGGACAATGAGCGGAAGCTTGATCCAGCAATACCGAGTGAGTGAAGACGGCTAATTAGGTTGTAAAGCTCTTTCATTAAGGAGGAAAATGACAGTACTTAAAAAAGAAGTTCCGGCTAATACCCGTGCCAGCAGCCGCGGTAATACGGGAGGAGCGAGCATTATTCGGAATGATTAGGCGTAAAGGGTTTGTAGGTGGTTTTTTAAGTTGAAAGAAACAAATTAAAGCTCAACTTTATACATTTTTTCAAAACTGATAAACTTGAGTATAAATAGAGGATAATGGAATTTCTATTGGAGTGATAAAATACGTTGATAATAGAAGGAAGATCTATGGCGAAGGCAATTATCTGGGTATATACTGACACTGAGAAACGAAAGCTTGGGTAGCGAACGGGATTAGAGACCCCGGTAGTCCATGCTGTAAACGATGAGTGCTAATATTTAGAATTTTTAGATATAACAGCTAACGCGTTAAGCACTCCGCCTGAAAAGTATAATCGCAAGATTGAAATTCAAAGGAATTGACGGGAGTCTACACAAGCGGTGGAGCATGTGGTTTAATTCGATAATACGCGCAGAACCTTACCAACTCTTGCTAATTTTTATATAAAATCTTATATAAAAAACAGGTGTTGCATGGCTGTCGTCAGCTCGTGTTGTGAAATGTTTGGTTAAATCCTTTAACGAGCGCAACCCCTATCGTTAGTTGCTAATTTATTATAAATAGATAAAAGTACTCTAACGAAAAAATTAATGACAGGTTAATGGAAGGTGGGGATGACGTCAAGTCTTCATGGCCCTTATGAGTTGGGCTACACACGTGCTACAATGATAATCACAATGAGAAGCAATAATGATAGAAGTTGGAGCAAATCTTTAAAAATTATCTTAGTTCGGATTAAGGACTGAAACTCGTCCTTATGAAGTTGGAATCGCTAGTAATCGCAGAACAGCATGCTGCGGTGAATATGTTACTGGACTTTGTACACACCGCCCGTCACATCAGGGAAGTTGATTATTTTTAAAATAATTCTTAATTATTTAATATAATTAAATAATTATTTAAATAAAATAATTTATAATTTTATTAAATAAATTAAAATTCTTAAAAAGTGATTAGTAACTTTGATGAAGTCGTAACAAGGTAGTCGTAGGGGAACCTGTGTCTGGAAGAGATCTTTAAACATTCTTAAATTAATTTTAAAAATTTTAGGAAAATAGTTTAATTGGTAAAATCATAGTCTCCAAAATTATTGTTATGGGTTCAAATCCCATTTTTCCTGTTTTTATTTTTTTATAAAAGATTATAAATCAAAAAAATTTTATAATATCTGAAATTAATTAAATTCAAGTTATAAAAATAAAATTTTATTTAAAATACTTTTTAACAAAAGGGAATTTAAATTTAGAGTTATAATCTTTTATAAAAAAATAAAATATGAAAGTTTTTTTTCAAATAATACGAAATTTTTTTATATTAATTTTTATTTTAAGTTTAATTGGATTATATATATTATATATACATAATATTTTATTTGAATTAAATTTTGAAATTTTTTTCTTATTAATAAAAAATCACATAAATGTTTTTCATTTACATTATAATTGTGATGAATTTTGTTCAGGTTATATTTCACCTGCAGATTTTCATTTATTAATTTTAGAATTAAAAGGAGAATTAAATTAAAATAAATTTTTTAAAATCTTATAAAAATTAACAAACATACTAAAAATTAACAAACATACTAAAAATTAAAAAACATACTAAAAATTAAAAAACATACAAAAAAATAAAAACATATGAAAAATTAAAGATATAATTTTAATTATATCTTTAATTTTTTTAAAAACATATAATAAATTTATTATATTTAATAAGAAGGTGGTGGCTTCGAGATGAATTTATTGATTCAAATACCTTAAAACTGTTAGTATTTTATTATAATAATTTTAAAAATCGCTAATAGTTACGTAATTATATAATATTTTCATATTCATTTAATTAAATGAATTAAAAATTTTTAATAATTAATTTTTAAATAATATTTTTTAAAAATTTTATATTATTTAAGAAAGAAAAAAATTATTTAATTTTTTTTTTCTTAAATAATATAAATAATAATATTTATATTTATTTTTTTTGAATATTAAAATTCAAAAATTAATTAATTTTGTATATATTAAAAAGTAAATAAAATAATCAATTTAAACAATATTATGACAATAACAAATTATATAAATAATCAATTCACTTTTTTAGATATGGCAGAACCTTGGCAATTAGGTTTTCAAGATCCAGCAACCCCAGTTATGGAAGGTATTATTAACTTTCACCATGATTTAATGTTTTTTTTAATTATCATTACTGTATTTGTTTGTTGGATGTTATTTAGAGTTATTACTCTTTTTGATGAAAAAAAAAATAAAAATCCCTCTACTATTGTACATGGTGCTACTATTGAAATTATTTGGACTTCAATTCCAGCTTTAATTTTATTAATTGTTGCAATCCCTTCTTTTGCTTTATTATATTCAATGGATGAAGTAATTGATCCCATTATTACTTTAAAAGTAATAGGTAGTCAATGGTATTGGAGTTATGAATATTCAGATAATTTAGAATTCTCGGATGAACCTTTAATTTTTGATAGTTATATGGTACAAGAAGATGATTTAGCTATAGGTCAATTTAGACTTTTAGAAGTAGATAATCGTGTAGTAGTTCCAACTAATAGTCATATTAGAGTATTAATTACTGCTTCAGATGTTTTACATTCTTGGGCTATACCTTCATTAGGTATTAAATTAGATGCATGTCCCGGCCGTTTAAATCAAACATCAATGTTTATTAAAAGAGAAGGTGTTTTTTATGGGCAATGTAGTGAAATTTGTGGAGTAAATCACGGATTTATGCCTATTGTTGTAGAAGCTGTTTCATTGGAAAACTATTTAACTTGGTTAAAAAATAAAATCAATTTTGATTTTAACTTATAATTAAAAAATTTTTATGATATTTAAAATCATTGGTATAATATTTTTAATATTATTATTATTTACTGATATTAGACAAATAATTAATAATATTAAAAAATTTTTTAATAAATAAAAATAATTTATTATCTTTTGATAATAAATAAATTAAAAAAACCAACGCTTTTTTTAATTTTAAAATATATAATATTGCTTTTAAAATAAATTTTCAAAATATTCAAAAATGAATTTTCAAAATATAAATAAATGGTCTACAAGATGGCTTTTTTCAACAAATCATAAAGATATTGGGACTTTATATTTAATTTTTAGTGCTTTTGCTGGTATTGTTGGTACAACATTATCTCTTTTAATTAGAATGGAATTAGCACAACCAGGTAATCAAATTTTTATGGGAAATCATCAATTATATAATGTTGTTGTTACCGCACATGCTTTTATCATGGTTTTTTTTTTAGTTATGCCTGCTTTAATAGGTGGTTTTGGTAACTGGTTTGTTCCTTTAATGATTGGTGCCCCTGATATGGCTTTTCCACGTATGAATAATATAAGTTTTTGGTTATTACCTCCAGCTTTATTATTATTAGTTTCATCAGCTATTGTTGAATCAGGTGCTGGTACGGGTTGGACAGTTTATCCACCATTATCTAGTGTACAAGCACATTCAGGTCCTTCGGTAGATTTAGCTATTTTTAGTTTACATTTAACAGGTATTTCTTCATTATTAGGTGCTATTAATTTTATTTCAACTATTTATAATATGAGAGCTCCTGGTTTAAGTTTCCATAGATTACCTTTATTTGTTTGGTCTATATTAATTACAGCTTTTCTTTTATTATTAACTTTACCTGTATTAGCTGGGGCAATTACTATGTTATTAACTGATAGAAATTTAAATACTTCTTTTTATGATCCATCAGGTGGAGGAGATCCTGTATTATATCAACATTTATTTTGGTTCTTTGGTCATCCTGAAGTTTATGTTTTAATTTTACCAGCTTTTGGTATTATTAGTCAAGTGTCTGCATCTTTTGCAAAAAAAAATGTATTTGGTTATTTAGGAATGGTTTATGCAATGTTATCTATAGGTTTATTAGGTTCAATTGTTTGGGCACATCATATGTTTACTGTAGGTTTAGATGTTGATACGAGAGCTTATTTTTCAGCAGCTACTATGATTATCGCTGTACCTACAGGTATTAAAATTTTTAGTTGGTTAGCTACCTTATGGGGAGGTTCTTTAAAATTTGAAACACCTTTATTATTTGTTTTAGGTTTTATTTTATTATTTGTTATGGGTGGAGTAACCGGTGTAGTTATGTCTAATTCAGGTTTAGATATTGCATTACATGATACTTATTATATTGTAGGACATTTTCATTATGTATTATCTATGGGTGCTGTTTTTGGTATATTTACGGGATTTTATTACTGGATTGGGAAAATTTCTGGTCGTAGATATCCTGAAATTTTAGGTCAAATACACTTTTGGTTATTTTTTATGGGAGTAAATATTACCTTTTTTCCTATGCATTTCTTAGGTTTAGCGGGTATGCCTCGAAGAATTCCAGATTTCCCTGATGCTATGAGTGGTTGGAATGCTATTAGTAGTTTTGGTTCATATATTTCATTTTTTTCAGCTCTTTTTTTTTTTTATATTGTATATGTAACTTTGGTATATGGTAAAAAAATTGAAAATTAATTTAATTATATAAATTTTTATAATAAGTAATTACTTATTATAAATAAGTATATAGCTCAGTTGGTAGAGCACCGGACTTTTAATCCGAGGGTCTTGGGTTCAAATCCCAATATACTTATTCAAAATATAAGATTAAGATTTTAGGTTCAAAACCTATTATTCCTTATATTTTTTTTAATCAATAAAAAATGGAATGGGACGACATAATAAATTTAAATGAAACATCACAAGAAAATAATCAAAAATTTGAAAATTTAAATATTTCAGAAAAAAAAATAAATTATTTAAACTGTTTAATATTATTAATAATAGCTTTATTTATATTAGGATTAGGATTTTATTATTATTTATATTTCAATAATGAATTTTCTTTATTACAGATTTTACAGGAACTACGTCAATTATTAGATGAAAATACCTTTCAACAAATTTGTTCACTTATTGTTGAAATTTTAAAACATCCCGATAAGCGCGAAGAAGGTTTAGAACTGCTATATTTAATAAAAGTTTCTATGCATCCGAAACATCTATTAAATGGAGATAATCAAGAATTTATAAAAATAATGACTAAATTAATAAAAATTTTAATTACTCTTTTTCAAGAATAAAAAAGTATTATAAAAATATCTATTAAAAAAAAAAAAAAAAAAAAAATCGATTAATAAAGTATACATTAAATTAGGGAGGAATCCTTTATCTAAAAAATTATAAAATTCCGGATTTAAGGGTAGATTAACTTTTTATAAAAAAAAGTATTATAAAATAATACTTTTTTTTATAAGATTATATATTTATTATTAATTAGTATTATAACGTACTAAATATGCTTCAAATTTACCTAAAAAAGGTATAATTAAAAAAAAAAAAAAAAAATAATAAATCATACTTATAATACCAATTTCAGTATAAGGATATTCTACAGGACATTGTCCTACCCAACCTAATAATAAAAAGGCTACTACTAATAACCAATAACAAACTTTAAAAATAGGTCTAAAAGATGTACTTCTAATTTCAGATGAATTGGTAAAAGGTATTGTTAACAAGATAATTAAAGAACCAAACATTGCAATAACTCCACCAATTTTATTAGGAATTGATCTTAAAATTGCATAAAATGGTAAAAAATACCATTCCGGTACAATATGTAAAGGAGTTTTCATTGGATTTGCTTCAATATAATTATCTGGATGACCTAAAGTATTAGGATAATAAAATATAAAAATAAAAAATACTAAAAATAATAACATTAAACCAAATAAATCTTTAGTATAAAAATAAGGATAAAAAGGTATATTTTCTGTTTTTAAAGTAATACCTAATGGATTATTTGAACCAACTTCATGTAATAAAATTAAATGTATTAATACAGCACCTACAATTACAAAAGGAAAAGTAAAATGTAAACTAAAAAAACGATTTAATGTTGGATTATCAACAGCAAAACCTCCCCATAACCAATCAACAATATCCTTACCTATTAAAGGTATTGCAGAAAATAGATTAGTAATAACAGTTGCACCCCAAAAACTCATTTGTCCCCAAGGTAAAACATAACCCATGAAAGCTGTAGCCATCATTAAAATAAAAATAATTACACCAGAACACCATAAAGCTTCTCTTGGGGTAATATAAGAACCGTAATATAAACCTCTAAAAATATGTATATATACAACAATAAAAAAAAAAGAAGCACCATTAGCATGTGTATATCTAATTAACCAGCCATTATTTACATCTCTCATAATATGTTCAACACTATTAAAAGCTAAATCAATATGAGGTGTATAATGCATTGCTAAAAAAATACCAGTTAAAATTTGTACTACTAACATAATACCGGCTAACGAACCAAATCCAAAAAAATAATTTAAATTAATAGGGGTAGGATAATCTATTAAATGATTATTAAGAACTGCAAATAATGATTTTTTATTCCATCTCATATTATGAAATGAAAATTCACCTAAAAACAAAAATAATTAATTAATAAAATATTATGTATTTATTTTTTTATACCAAGGATTATTAAATTCAAATAATCTATATTGTTGTGATAAATTAATAGGTTCATAAACTACTCTTTTTTTTAATTCATTATAAAAAACTTCTAAAAAACCACTTAATGGGAAATCTTTACGTAAAGGATGTCCTTCAAAACCATAATCAGTTAAAATTCTTCTTAAATCAGGATGATTAGAAAAAAAAATACCAAACATATCCCAAATTTCTCTTTCACACCAATTAGCAGCTTGATAAATTTTAATTATAGAATCCACCGATTGTAATTCATTAATATTAATTTTAATTTTTAAACGACTATTAAAACGAATACTTAATAAATTATAAATAATTTCAAAACGTTTTTCTTTATTAATATAATCAACAGCACAAATTTCAGATAATACTTTAAATTGACTATTTGTATGATTTTTAAGAAAAAATAAAATAGGAATTAATTTATTTATAGAAATATTAATAGATAATTCATTTTTATATAATGTATAATTTATTATAGGTAAAATTTGTAATAAATATTGACTAAATTTTTTTAATACTTTCATAAATAAAAAATAATTATAAATATTTATAATTAATATTTATAAATATTTATATTAAAAAAATAAATAATTTTATTTTTTAAATAATTTATATAGGCGCCCTAAGTATTAATATAACATAAAATATAATAAAAATTAATTTTTATTATATTTTACAAGATTTAATTTTAATTAAAAAGCAAATAAAATTAAGAAAGCCATCATTAAACAGAATAAAGCAATTGCTTCTGTTAATGCAAAACCTAAAATAGCGGTTCTCATTAATTCTTGTTGTAAAGAAGGATTTCTTGAAATACCTATAATTAAAGAACCAAAAACGTTACCGATACCAATACCAGCACCAATTAATCCTAAAGTAGCTAATCCTGCACCTAAAAATTTAGAAGCTTGTAATAACATAAATATATTATCAATTTTTTTTATTATTTAAAATATCTTAAAGAATATATTTTTTTTAATTTTTTAATTAAAAAATAAATTTATTATAATGATAATAAATTTATTTTATAAATTGATATATCACCAGATAATTTAAAAAAAACAATCATAATAGCTAACCCTATAGCAGATTCTGCTGCAGCTACAGTTAAAATTAATAATGAAAAAACTTGTCCTATTATATCATCAATTAAAACTGCAAAATAAATAAAATTTAAGTTAATTGATAATAATAATAATTCAATAGACATTAAAATAATTATAATATTTTGTCTATTTAAAATTATACCAAATAATCCTAGACAAAATAAAAAAAAAGTAAAAAGAAAATGATTTAAAATACTCATAATTTTAATTAAATTAACCAATTAAAACTTATTAAAATACTTGCAGTATATAAAAACCAACTTAAAGTAAAAGGCAAAAATACTTTCCAACCTAAACGCATTAATTGATCATAACGATATCGAGGTAAAACAGCTCGAGCTACTACAAATAAAACAATAAAAAAACATATTTTAATACTAAACCAAAATGATCCGGGTAAAAAATTAATAAATTTAATACTAAAAGGGAAGGGGGCTAACCAACCACCTAAAAATAAAATAGTAGTTAAACTACTCATTAATAACATATTTGCATATTCACCTAAAAAAAATAATGCGAATCCCATTGCAGAATATTCAACATTATATCCAGAAACTAATTCAGCTTCAGCTTCAGGTAAATCAAATGGATGTCGATTTGTTTCTGCTAAACATGCTATAAAAAAAATTATAAAAATAGGAAAAAGAGGAAAACAATACCAAACAGTTTTTTGTGCTAAAATTATAGAAATTAAATTTAAAGATTTAGCACACACAATTACTGAAAGAATTGAAAAACCTATAGTTAATTCATATGAAATCATTTGTGCTGTTGATCTTAATGCACCTAAAAATGAATATTTAGAATTACTTGACCAACCGCCGATAATAATACCATAAACACCTAATGATGAAATTGCTAATAAATATAAAATACCTATATTTAATTCAGTAAAAAACATACCAAATCCTAAAGGTATTACAGTCCAACTTAATAAACTTAAAAAAAAAGCTAAAATAGGGGCAAATATAAATAAAATTACATCAGCATTAGTTGGTAAAATAGTTTCTTTTACAAACAATTTTAAACCATCAGCTAAAGGTTGTAATAATCCAAAAGTACCTACAACATTAGGTCCTCTTCTTCTTTGAATAGAAGCTAATACTTTACGTTCAACTAAAGTAAAATAAGCCACAGCGATTAATAAAGGTAATACTAAAATTAAAAATTTTAAAATTGTGTATATCATAAGGATTTTGAGTGATTTTTAATAATTTTATTAGAATTAATTAATATTTTTGAATATTGTTCTAATATATTTGTATAATAATTATTTTTAATTAAAGAATCTAAAAAGTTAACATTAATTTTTAAATTTTTTTTATTAAAACTAAAATTATTAATAATTTTTATTTTTTTTTTTAATAAATAAGGTAAAATATCTTTAATTTTTAAAAAAGAATTTGATTTTAATTGATTTTTATTTAATACAAATTTATAAATATTTCTATAAATAATAGAATCTTTTCGTTGTTCAGTATTTAAATTTAAAATTTGTTGATTTTTTTGAATAAAACCTTCTAAATTAATATACATTCCATTTTTTTCTAAAAAAGTTAATCCAGGTAAAATTAAATTTGAATTTTGTGCATCTTTAGTAAAATGATGTCCTTGATAAATACTAAAACAATCTTTTGATATTTTTAATTTATTTTGTAAATTGGTATTAAATAAATAATATAATTTTGAATTATTTAATAAATTTTTTGATTTTGAAAAAGTAATTTCAAAAAAATTAATTAAAGATATTTGGGAATTAAAAAAATTAATCTTATTATTTAAAACTGATAAATTTTTTAATTTTGATAATAAAAAAAAACCATTTTTTTGATTTAAAATATTTTCTCCTATAATAATTAAAGGTTTTTTTGCTTTTTTTAAATCTTTACAAAATAAATGTTTTCCTAATAGGATATTTATTAAAATTTTAAGAGTTAAACCTAAATGTTTTATTGGATAAGTAAAATCAATTTTATTACCAATATAAGCTATTTTAAAATTTCCTTTTTTTAAACGATTAATTAAATGAATATTTAAAATAGAACCTTCTTTACGAATATCACTCCCTATTATTAAACAAAGATCTGATTCTTCTATTGATTTTAATGTATTATTAAATAAAAAATTTGAAGTTAAATCAGAATTAATTTTAATATTTTGATTTTTTAAAAAATGTTCATAATTTATATTTGAAATTCCTAATTTATTTAAATTTTTTTTTAATAAAAAAAGTGATTCTAAATCAGTTAAATTACCAATAATACTTTTAATATTAGCACTATCAGTGGTTATTAATTTTTTATTAATTATATTTAAAGCATCTAACCAAGAAATTTTATAAAATTTATTTTCATTATCTTTTAATAATGGATATTTTAACCTTTGATATTTTAAACTATCAAAAAAATATCTAGTTTTATTGGATATCCATTCTTTATTAATATTAAAATTAGTTTTAGGTAAAATACGTACAATTTCATTATTAAAAATATCAATTTTAATATTTGAGCCTATTCCATCTAAGATATCAAAACCTTCTTTTTTTTTTAATTCCCAAGAACGTGCTTTAAAGGTATAAGGTTTTGAAGTTAAAGCGCCTACTGGACATAAATCAACTAAATTACCAGAAAATTCTGAATTAAAAATTTTTGGATAATAAAAATTTATTTCAGTTTTATTACCGCGACCTGTTGTACCTAAATCATCAATTCTACAAATTTCATTTGCAAAACGAACACAACGTGTACAATGAATACATCTAGTCATAATAGTTTTAATAAAAGGACCACAATATTTATCTTCTACACCACGTTTTTTAAAAAAAAAACGACTACGATCCGAACCGAAAATCATAGTTTGATCCTGTAAATCACATTCAGAAGCTTGATCACAAATAGGACAATCTAAAGGATGATTTATTAAAAGAAATTCTAAAACACTTTCACGAGCTTTTTGTACTAAAGGTGTATCAGTAAATATTTTCATATTAGGCATTAAAGGCATAGCACATGAAGCTACAGGTTTAGGTGAATTTTCAATCTCAACTAAACACATTCTACAATTACCCGCAATTTGTAAATTTTCTTGAAAACAAAATTTAGGAATTTCAAATTTAACAGTATTGCAAGCTTGCAATACTGTTAAATTTTTATTAACTTTTAATTTTATATTGTTAATATATATCTCAATCATTTATTTTATAAAAATTAAATAAAATATGAATTTATTTTCACTAAAAAGCTATATTTTTTTTTAAAAATATATTATAGCCTTATAGGAATTATCAAAGAAGGGACTTGAACCCTTAATGCTTTAAGCTTTACATTCTAAGTGTAATGTGTTTACCAATTTCACCACTTTGATTATAAATAAATACCTACTATTGGACTTGAACCAATAACTCTAAAATGAGAACAGATTTTAAATCTATCGTGTTTACCAATTTCACCAAGTAGGCTAATACTATATGAAAAAAAATAAAATAATAACTTATTTACAATTACATTTATTTGAATTAAAATATAATTTTTTTATCATTTTAATCACTTTTTTTTATCTTTTTATAATTTCATATTGTTTTTCTGATCAATTAATATATTTATTAGTTAATAATTTACTTAATAAAAATATGTTAAAATATTTTATTTTTACAAATATTACTGAAATTTTTATTACTAATATTTTTATATCAATTTTTATATCAACTTTTATATCAATTCAATTAATTATTTTATTAATTTGGTTTTTTTTATCAAAAGGTTTATATCAATTTGAAAATTTTTTTTTTTTAAAATTCTATATTTTATTTATAATTTTTAATTTATTTATAATAAATTTAATTTTTACTAATTTTATTCCACATATTTGGAATTTTTTATTAAATTTAAATTTTTCTAATTTATATCTTTTAACAATTTATTTTGAACCAAAAATTAATAATTATTTTAATTTTATTTTTTCATCATTTATTTATATATTTATAATATTTATTTATTTTTTTTTTTTTTTTATATTATTAATTAATAATTTTTTTCAAATTAAAACAATTATTAATTTAAGAAAATTTTTTTATTTAAAAATAATATTATTAAGTGCTTTAATTACACCACCAGATATGTTAAATTTTTTATTAATTTATTTTTTATTTATTTTAATTTTTGAAATATTTATATATATTTTATTATATTTTAATAAATATAATTTAAATTAAATTATTTTTTTAATAAAATTTAATTTATTTTTATTAAAATTACTATTTGTATTTATAATAATTTTAATATCTTTAAAAATTTTTGTATTTAATTGATAATTTTTTAAATACTTAATAGATGTTATTTTTAAAGAAGATCCATTTGTTAAAATAATCCTATTTTTATAGGTAAAAAATTTTTTATTTTTATTCATATATTATAATTTAATTTTTGGCTAGATAACATAATGGTAATGTACAGGACTGCAAATCCTTTAATGACGGTTCAAATCCGTCTCTAGCTTTTTAAAGGATAGAGTGGGATTTGAACCCACGGTATTATTACATACTTCAGTTTTCAAGACTGATACCTTAAACCACTCGATCACCTATCCATTTATATTAAAAAATTAACGTCTTTTTTTTTTTTTTAATCTGCAACCATTAAAAGGTTTTGTGGTTTTATCTAAAAGATATTTTACTTTAAAATTTTTTTTTTTTAAATTTTTTAAAATATTATATCTACCTAAACCTGTGCCATGTAAATAAATTTTTAATTTTTTAATTTTTTTTAATTGAAAATATTTATTAATTTTATATACAATTAATTGAACATTATACGGGGTATTTTTTTTAAATCTTGTTTTTTTTAATGATTTTGTAGACCATTGTTTTAAAAGATTTCCCTTATGAGTAGTTAAACTAATAATTGTATTTTTTAAACTGGCAGTAATATGTAAATTAGCTAAAATTAAGGGATTTTTTTTTTTTAAATTTTTTTTTATTTTATATTTATTTCTAAAATTATATTTAAATTGATTTTTATTCATAGAATACTAATTTTTTTTTTTTTTTTTAAATGGACGTTTATTACGTGAAATACGTTTTTTTAAAAAAATTTTTGTTAATTTTTTAGATGTTTTTGCATTTGTATGTGTACGTTGTCCTCTAACAGGTAATCCTAGACTTTGTCGAATACCCCTATTACTTTTAATTTCTATTAATTCATTTAATCTTTCAGTTTTATATTTTTTTAAAAGTTGTTCAACTTTTAAATTTTTATTAATATAAGTAACAAGTCGGTTTACGTGGTTGTTTTTAAGTTTATTAAGGGTGATTTGAGGATTAATTCCTATATTTTTACAAATTTTATTAGATTGAAATTCATTAATTCCATATAATATAGTTAATGAATATAAAATACTTTTTGAATCTGAAATTGTTTTATTAAAAATATATAACATAATAGATTTTATCTATATACCATATAAAATGATAGAAAAAAAAATAAATCCCATAACACCTTCACAACGTCAAACATTTTTATTAAAAAAAAATAATTTAACTCAAATTTTTAAAATTAAACCTTTAACAAAAGGTTTTCAACGTGCTAATGGTAAAAATAATCAAGGTAAAATAACAGTAAGACACCGAGGTGGAGGTCATAAACGTTTATATAGACTAATTAATTTTAATCGATCTAAAAATATAGAAGGTTTTGTAATAAAAATTTTATATGATCCAAATCGTTCTGCAAATATTGCTTATATTAAAAATGATTCTCAATCTTATTTAATTTTAGCACCTGAAGGTTTAAAAATCCATCAATATATTAAAAGTTCACCTAATGCTGAATTAAAAATAGGTAATGCTTTACCTTTACAAAATATACCTATAGGTAGTTTAATTCATAATATTAGTTTATATCCACAATCAAGAGGAAAATTAATTAGAAGTGCGGGAACATCTGCTCAATTAATTCAAAAAATTAATAATAAATATGCTCGAATTCGTTTAAATTCAGGTGAATTAAAATTAATATTATTAACTTGTTATGCTACACTAGGTATTGTATCTAATATTAATCATAAAAAAATTAAATTAGGTAAAGCTGGACGTTCTCGCTGGTTAAATATAAGACCTTCTGTACGTGGTGTAGCAAAAAATCCTGTGGATCATCCGCACGGTGGTGGTGAAGGTAAAACAAGTGGTGGAAGACCTTCTGTAACACCTCAAGGTAAAATAACTAAAGGTAAACCTACACGTAAAAAAAAAAAAAAAACAATAATTATTCAATAAATTATGTCTAGAAGTAAATATAAAGGTCCATTTTTTAAAGTTAATTTATTAAAAAAAAAACAATGGATAAAAATAACTAATAAAAATTTAACAATATTACCTGAATATAATAATTATTCTGTAAGTGTTTATAATGGTAAAATCTTTATTAATTTAGAAATAAATGATAAAATGATTGGCTTCAAATTTGGTGAATTTATTAATACACGAAAAAAACATATATATAAAAAAAAAAAATAAATTATGGGTCAAAAAATTATACCAATTAGTTTAAGATTAAATAAAAAAAAAAATTGGAGTTCAAAATGGATTGTTGATGCTGATGAATATTCTAATTTATTGCATTTTGATTTAGAAATAAAAAAGTATTTTGAAAATATTTTCAATTACAAAAATTTAAAATTAATAAATATAAATATAGTAAAAACATCAAATAATATTAATGTATACATTTATATCCAAAAAAATGCAAAAAAATATTATAAATTATCTTATAATAAAATTATAAATTATTTTAATTTATATTATCCTAATAATAATATAAAATTATTTATTAAAAATGTTCAATTTTTTGAATTTATTAATTTACGAAAAAACTTAAAAAAAATTTTTTATAAAATAAAAAGAAATAATAGAATTAATAAAAATGTTAAAAAAATGATTTATAATTTTAGTTATGCTTTTTATACTAAAAATATTAATATAATAACTTTTTATATTAAACAAACATTAGAAAGAAAAAAAACACATAAAAAATTTATAAATAATATAAATAATATGCTTCAAGAATTTTTTAAAATGTTTTCTAATTTTATTGGGTATCGTTTACAATTTAAAGGTCGTTTAAATAAATCAAAACGTAAAAAAAAAATGATTTTTCAAAAAGGTAAAATACCTTTAAATACATTAGAATATGATATAAAATATCATTTTAATGAATTTAAAACACCCTCAGGTATTTGTAGTATTAAATTATGGGTTTTTTTTAAACCCTTAAATATAAAATTAAATTCTAAATTTATAAAAAAAAAATCAAAAAATCTTAATTATGTTATTTCCAAAAAAAACTAAATATAAAAAACAATTTAAAGGTAAACTTTTAGGTAAAACAACAAAAGGTTATAATATTGTATATGGTAAATATGCCCTTAAGGTTTTAGCCGAAACGCGTCTAACTTCAAAACAAATAGAAGCCGCACGTCGAATAATTATTAGAAAAATGAAAAGATTAGGATTTCTTTGGATTCGAGTTTTCCCAGATACGCCTATAACAGCAAAACCTACTGAAAATCGTATGGGTAAAGGAAAGGGTGCGGTTTCATTTTGGGTAGCTAAAGTAAAAAAAGGTCAAATTTTATATGAAATTAGTGGTATTTCTTTCGAAAATGCAAAAAAAGTTTTAAAAGCGGGTTCAAATAAATTACCAGTTAAAACAAAATTTATTTATAAATAATAAGGCTTATAGTTTAATTGGTTAGAGCATACCGCTCATAACGGTGTAGTTGTAGGTTCAAATCCTACTAGGCCTAATTAAAAAATTTTTATTTTTAATGAAAAAATTAAAAAAAAACAAAATTAATAATTTACTAAATTATCAACAATTTTTAAAAAATAATTATTTAAAAAAAAAAAAATTTAAATTAAAAAATATTTTATTTAAAAATCAAATTTTATATAATAATTTAAAATTAGAATCATATGTAATTGAATTTAATAATTATGAAAATATTTATTTACCCTTTACTCTAATAAAAATAGATGAAATTTCAACAATAGCTTTAAAATATGAAAATGTTATATTATTTAATTATGATTTAACTTATAATATTTTACATCAATTTAACAAAATAATGTTTAAAAATATATTAAAAAAAAAAAAAATTTCAATTAAAGGTCGTTTATTAGGTGGTAATTGGAATAATAAAAAAATTTTTATTTCTATTTTAGGTTTTATTTTTTCTATGAAACCTATTAATTTAAATAATGTTTTAAATTATAAAAAAAAAAATTATTTTAATAAATATAATAAAAAAGGATTTTATAAAAAAAAAATTAATTCTACACGATTAATTAATTATTACAAATTAAAATATTTAAATTTTCAAATTGATAATATTAATAATTTAAATATTTTAAAAAAAAAAAAAAAAGAATTTTCAAGACTTTCATATATTCAAACTATTATTCAAAATCAAAAAATACAAAATAATAGTTTTAAAAAATAATAAAAATAAAAGTGTTCTTTCAAGAAAAATATATGTTGAAGAAATAAAATTTTTAATCTTATTATGCCACAATTTGATCAATTTTCATTTTTTAATCAAGTTTCATGGTTTTTATTTTTTTTTTTTAATTTTTATTTTTTTATTACTTATTTTTTTTTACCAAAAATTTGTTATAATTTAAAATTTAGAAAAAAAAAAATAATTTTTGATAATAAAAAAAAAAATCAAATTAATTTTGAAAAAAATAATATTATTTTTTTTTTTAATAATTCTTATAAAACTTTTTGTTCTAATTTTGAATTATTTTTTATTAAAAAATTATCAATTTATAAAAAAAAACAAGAAATTAAAATACAAGAAACTCCAATTTTTAATAATATATTAAAAAAAAAAATTAATATTATTTTAAATCAAAAATTTTTATTATTTAAAAAAATTTTAATAATAAATAATTAATTATTATAAATAAGTATATAGCTCAGTTGGTAGAGCACCGGACTTTTAATCCGAGGGTCTTGGGTTCAAATCCCAATATATTTATTTGGGGATATATTTCAACTGGTAGAAAGTATGTTTTGCAAATATAAGGTTATCGGTTCGAATCCGATTATCTCCACATTTATTTTTATTATTATATAATTTTATGCAAAAAAAAATTAAAAAAAATATTAAACAACGTTATTTATTCAAAAATTATGAAAAAAATAGATTAATATTAAAAATCATTTCAAAAAATTTAAATATTAAAAAAGATTTAAGATGGAAATTGCAACAAAAATGGTTTTTTTTTCATCAAAATTCATCAATTACTCGAATTAAAAATTTATGTGTTTTAACAGGACGTTCTAAAAGTATTTATCGTTTATTTAAAATTTCTAGAATTAAATTACGTAAATTAGCATCAAAAGGGTTTTTACCTGGTGTTTCAAAATATAGTTGGTAAATTTTATTATGATTATAACAGATACTCTTTCAAATTTATTTTCAAAAATAAAAAACGGTTACTTAGCAAAAAAATCAAAAATAGTACAGCAAAAATCAAAACAAAGTATAAATATTTTAAATATTTTAATTAAAGAAGGTTTTATAAAAAGTTATAAAATAAATTCAAAAAATCAATTAGATATTTATTTAAAATATAAAAAAAATAAAGCAGTTATTACAGAAATAAAACGTTTATCAAAACCAGGAAAACGTTTATATATAACTAATAAAGATTTATATAAAAAAAAAGTAGGATTCTATATTATTTCAACATCTATAGGTATTTTAACTGATTTACAAGCTAAAAAATTAAATGTTGGTGGTGAGTTAATTTGTAAAATTTTTTAAAAATTATGATTAAAATATTCAAAAAAAATATTAAATTAAAAAATAAAAATTTTTTAAAAAGTTCTTTAGGAAATATTCAACTTTTTTTTATAGATCAAACTTTCATTTTTCCAACAAATATAAAAATTTATAATAAAAATAAAATAATTTTCTTTGAAACATCCTTAGGTTTATTATCTTTAACATTTATTAATAATATTAATTTTTTTATAAAAAAAAATAAATTATTAATAAATGTTAATATAATAAAAAAAAAAAAAAGTATTTTAAATTTATATAATAGATTAATTAAAATAAAAATAAAAGGTATTTTACAAGATTTTAAAATTAGTTTAATATTAAAAGGTATAGGTTTTAAAGCTTTTATTGAAAATAATAATTTAATCTTAAAATTAGGATTTAGTCATAATATTATAATACCTATACCTTCTAATATTAAAATTATTAATCAAACAAATACTTTAATTTTTAGTAGTATAGATTATATTTTTTTAAATCAATTTGTTCATTATATTAAAAATCATAAAAAACCTGAACCTTATAAAGGTAAAGGTTTATTATTAAAAAATGAAAAAATTTTATATAAAGAAGGAAAAAAAAGTAAAAAATAATTAAATATGATACACAAAAAAAAAAATAATAATAATATTTTATTAAATTTATTATTTAAATCAAAAAATATGTATGGAGAATCTTTAACTTATACAAATAAAGAAATATTACCATTTATATATGGAAGTCGCTATGATTATACTATAATTAATTTAAAAGATGTTTCATTTTTTTTAAAACGTATTTTTAAATTAATAAAATATATGATACAAAAAAATGAAAAAATTTTAATAATAGGGAATGCCGATGAAGTTAAATTTTTATTAACAACAGCATTTGTAAAAAAAAATCCTAATATTATTTTTTTTAATAAAGAATGGGTAAATGGTTTAATTACTAATAAAATTATGGATACAACGTTTAATAAAGTAATTAATTATTTACTTAAAGAAAATGAAATAAAATTAATTTTAATTATTAAAAGTTCAATAAAAGATACTTTTTTAAATCAAGAACTTTCTATATTAAAAGTTCCAACTATTTCATTAATAAATACAAGTCAAATTCTAAAAAATATAGATTATCCTATAATAACAAATTCTAGAAATATTCAATCAATATATACATTAATGTATTTATTACGAAAAATATTTTAATAAATAATATGAATAAATTAAAACCCAGAAATAAAATATGTTTTCAAAATAATAAAAACATCCATAAAAATTTAAACTTATTAAAATTAAAATCAAAAAAATGGAATTTATTTAAAAAAAAATTAAGATATCGAAAAGAAATAAAACCTGAAAAACGTAAAAAATTTTTCCAAAAAAGATTATTTGAAAAACAACAATTTAGGAATTTTTATGGATGTATTCATGAATATCAATTAAAAAATATATTTCAAAAATTATCTAAAAAGGATAATAAAATTAATATATTTCAAAAATTTATTATTATTTTAGAAAGTCGTTTAGATATTAATTTAGTAAGATTAAAATTTGTAAAAACAATTTTTCAAGCAAAACAATTAATTAATCATAAAAAAATTAAAGTTAATAATAAAATTATTAGTAAACCTAATTTTTTATTACAAAAAGGTGATATTATCCATATTATTAAATAAATATGCAAAAAAAAAGAGAAAATTTTCAAAAAAAAAAGAATTTTAATAAACAATATTTTAATAAAAAAAATAATAAATATCCTTATTATTATAAAAGAAATAGTAATAAATATTCTTATAAAAATAAAAATAATATTTATTATTTTTTAGGTGAAAAAAAACCAGCAAAACCTTTAACAACTGCATATTTACAAAGAAATAAAAAAAAAAAAATAGGTATTTTTTTTAAAAAACCTACTTTTAAAACAGTTTTATATCCATTTTATTTAAATTTAAAATTAATTAATGAATATTTAAAAAAAAAATAAAAATTTAAACCATTTAAATGGTTTAAGTATTAATAATAATAAAAGCATTAAGTGGATGCCTTGGCATTAATTTAATTTTTAGGACGTAAAAAATGCGAAAAGCTATATTAAATTATATTTTATTTTGAAATATAGATTTCCTAAAGAAAACTTTTTCTTTGTGAAAATTTTAAAAACAGTGAATTGAAATATCTAAGTAACTGTTAAAAAAAATCAAACGAGATTCCGTTAGTAATGACGAATGAAAATGGAAATTAGGTTTATAAAAAAAAAAAATTATTTGAAAAATTTTGAAAAATTTACTTAAAAAGGTGAAAGTCCTGTAAAATAATAATTATTTTTATAATAGTAAAAAGAGGTATGTGTAATCTTTTTTGAATATTGGGGAACCACCCTCAAAACCTTTTAAAAATTAATGATCGATAGTGAACAAGTACTGTAAAGGAAAGGTGAAAAAGAACTTTTGAGTTTGAAATAATTCTGAAACTTAATGTTAATAATCAATTGGAACTTTTTAAAAAAGTGACAGTGTACCTTTTGCATAATGGGCCAGCAAGTTTATTTTTATAGCAAGCTTAATTTAATAAAGTAGGCGTAGATAAATCAAGTTTTAAAAAACTTTTTAGTTATATAAATAAGACCCGAAACTGAGTGATCTAACCATGAACAGATTGAAAAATAGGTAAAACTATTTGGAGGATCGAACTCACATATGTGGCAAAATATGGAGATGATTTGTGGTTAGGAGTGAAAGGCTAATCAAACTCAGAGATAGCTGGTTTTCCGCGAAATCTATTGAAGTAGAGCATTTAAAAATCTTTTTTTGGGGTAGAGCACTCATTGAGCTAGGGGGTATAAAAACTTACTGAATTCTTGGAAACTCCGAATACAAAAAAACGTAATTTAAATAGACAGACATTAGGCGCTAAGGTCTTTTGTCAAGAGGGAAACAGCCCAGATTGATCGCTAAGGTCTCTAAATAATATTCTAAGTGAAAAAGGAAGTGAAAAAATGATTACAACCAGTAGGTAGGCTTGGAAGCAGCCATCCTTTAAAGAAAGCGTAATAGCTCATTGGTCTAGTTTTTTTGCGCCTAAAATGTATCGAGACTTAAGAAATTTACCGAAGCGGCAAGTTTTATTTTAAAATAAAACGGTAGCGGAACATTCTGTATGTTAATAAAGATATATTGTGAAATATGTTGAAGATATCAGAAAAGAAAATGCTGGCATTAGTAACAAAAAATAACGTATAAGAATCGTTATCACCGTAAATCCAAGGGTTTCTATGTTAAAATGTATTGCATAGAGTGAAACGGCCCCTAAGAAAGATTTGACGAAAGCAAATTTTGATGGGATAATTTTTAAATTAAATTTTTTTAAAAAAGTGACAAAAATTTAAAATTTTTCAGGAAATAGCTTTTTTAACTAAAAAACCGTACCCTAAACCGACACAGGTGGATAGGTCGAGTAGACTAAGGTGAATGAGAGAACTATATTGAAGGAACTCGGCAAAATGACTTTGTAACTTCGGGATAAAAAGTACCGAATTATTTTTTAAAATAATTCGGTGTCACAAAATAGGGGGTTGCGACTGTTTAATAAAAACTTAGGACTCTGCTAAATGGTAACATGATGTATAGGGTCTGACACCTGCCCGGTGCTGGAAGATTAAAAGGAAATGTTTACGCATTAAATGGAAGTCCCAGTAAACGGCGGCCGTAACTCTGACGGTCCTAAGGTAGCGAAATTCCTTGTCGGGTAAGTTCCGACCTGCATGAATGGTGTAACGACATCCCCGCTGTCTCCAATATAGACTCAGTGAATTTGAATTATCCGTGAAGATGCGGATTCTCTATAGTTAGACGGAAAGACCCCGTGAACCTTTACTACATCTTTATATTGTTATTTTATATAATATGTGTAGCATAAGTGGTAATCATTTAGATCTTTACGCTAGTAAATCATTTAGATATCTTTGAAATACCACTCTTATTAAAATAAATAACTAATATTTTAAAAATAGACAGTGTATGGTTGGTAGTTTGACTGGGGCGGTCACCTCCTAAAGAGTAACGGAGGTGTACAAAGGTAAGCTCAAATTGGATAATAGTATCAATTGTAGAGCATAATGGTAAAAGCTTGCTTGACTGTAAGATAGACATATCAAACAGGGACGAAAGTCGGTCATAGTGATCCGATAATTCTTTGTGGAAAGATTATCGCTCAACGGATAAAAGGTACTCCGGGGATAACAGGCTGATGACTCCTAAGAGCTCCTATCGACGGAGTCGTTTGGCACCTCGATGTCGACTCATCACATCCTGGAGCTGAAGAAGGTTCCAAGGGTTCGGCTGTTCGCCGATTAAAGTGGTACGTGAGTTGGGTTTAGAACGTCGTGAGACAGTTTGGTTCCTATCTTCTATAGATATTTTGAAAAATGAAAGCATCTAACTCTAGTACGAGAGGACCGAGAAGGGTAAATCTCTGGTGTATCGGTTGTTTAAAAGCATCGCCGAGTAGCTAAATTTATTTTGGATAATTACTGAAAGCATCTAAGTAAGAAACCATTCTTAAAATTTTTTCATATAAAACTGTAAAAGATGATTACATTGATAGGTTTTAAGTGTAAGTATTGTAAAATATTTAGCTTAAAAATACTAAAAGTTTTAAAAATTAAAATATAATTATTTCTTTGTAGCTCAATGGTAGAGCAAATGGCTGTTAACCATTAGGTTATAGGTTCAAATCCTATCAAAGAAGTTTTATATTTTAGGTCGAATAGCCCAGTTTGGTTTAAGGCAGTAGTTTGCTAAACTATCAGTTAATTTTTTAACTCGTGGGTTCAAATCCCACTTCGACTTATTAATAGGATGATGTAGTTTAATGGTAGAGCGTGGGAATCATAATCCTAATGTTGTAGGTTCAAATCCTACCATCATTATTCCTATATCTAAATAAAAATATTATTATTAAACGGAAGGTAGCATAGTCTGGCTAATGCATCTGTTTTGGGAACAGAAGATCAAAGGTTCAAATCCTTTTCTTCCGAAAAGCGGTAATAAGATGAGATAGAGTAATAGGTTAACTTATCAGGCTCATAATCTGAAGATGTAGGTTCAAGTCCTACTCTCATCATTTTTTAATATATAAATATAACAATAATTTATGATTCAAATTCAAACTAAATTAAAAGTAAACGATAATAGTGGTATTAAAATAGGACAATGTATAAAGATTTATAAAAAAAAAGTTGGAAAAATTGGTGATACAATTTTAATTTCTGCTAAAAAATTACGTTTAAATCAAAAAAAAAAAATTAAAATAGTAAAAGGCGATTTATTTAAAGCTTTAATTATTAATACAACATATCAAAAACTAAGTACAATAGGAAATATGATAAAATTTGATAAAAATTGTATAATTATTTTAAATAATCAAAATAAACCTTTAGGAACACGTATATTTGGTCCAATTACTTCTGAATTTAGAAAACAAAAAAATTTCAAAATATTATCATTAGCTTCAAATATTTTATAAAAATCTATGGAAAAAAATCTACAAAATCATTATCAAAATATTACTATATACGATCTTTTAACAAAATTAAATTTTAAAAATATATTTGAAATTCCTAAAATAACTAAAATTTGTTTAAATATTGGTTTTAAAGATGCAAATATTGAAAAAAAAAAATTAATTAATATAATTTTACTTTTAAAATTAATAACAAATCAAAAACCAATAATAACTAAATCAAAAAAAAATATTATTTTTTTAAAAATAAAAAAAAATTCAATTATAGGATGTAAAATAACTTTAAGAAAAAAAAATATCTTTAATTTTTTAGAAAAAATTTTTATTTTTATTTTATCAAATTTAACTAAAATAAATTTTAATTTTAAAAATAAAAATATTTTAAATTTTCAAATTCAAAATATTTTATATTTTTTTGAATTAAAAACAGAATTTTTAAAATTTAAAAATATTCCACCAATAGATGTATCTATTCATACAAATGCTAAAAATAATAATGAATTATTTTTATTATTAAATTCACTTTTTATAATTAAAAAATAATTTATTAGCAAAAATAGCTCAATGGTAGAGTATAACCTTGCCAAGGTTAATGTTGAGGGTTCGAATCCCTTTTTTTGCTTATTATTTAAATAAAAATAAATGGACTCATAGGCAGTATTTGATATTTCCATTTATTAAATTAATCGGGAATAATAATAGAATTGACATTTATTTGTGATTATAGATTAATTGGTAAATCCTTTATCTTCCAAGTAAATATTGTGGGTTCAAATCCCACTAATCACATTATAATTAAATATAAAATAAAGGAGAAATGGCTGAGTGGTTAAAAGCGGCAGACTGTAAATTTGTTGAAGTAATTTCTACGTAGGTTCAAATCCTACTTTCTCCAAAAAATAAATATATAAATTTTTTAATAAAATATCTATTATTTTATTTTTTAATAAAATATTTATTATTTAAGTAGAAATATCTATTATTTCTTATTTATTTTATTCTATTATGTTATTATTAACTTTAATTTTTTTACCTTTTTTAGGTTCAGTCGCAGCTGGATTATTTGGTTTTTATATTGGACGTGAAGGTTCTGTGTTTATAACCACATTGACAACTTTTTTAAGTTGTTTATTTTCATTAATTATAATTTATAATTCAATTACAAATGAATATGAATATATTATTTATGTTTCAAATTGGATTAATAGTGGATTATTTAATTGTAATTGGAGTTTTTTATTTGATAGTTTAACTATGATAATGCTTGTTGTTATAACAAGTATTTCAACATTAGTGCATTTATATTCTTCACAATATATGTCGCATGATCCACATTTATCAAGATTTATGTCTTATTTATCTTTATTTACTTTTTTTATGATTATCTTAGTTACTGGAGATAATTTTATGCAAATGTTTGTTGGCTGGGAAGGTGTTGGTTTTTGTTCTTATTTATTAATTAATTTTTGGTTTACACGTTTACAAGCAAATAAAGCAGCTATTAAAGCAATGCTAATTAATAGAATTAGTGATTTAATTTTATTATTAGGTGTATTAACAATTTTTTATAATATTAGAACTATAGAATATTTTAGTACATTTGCAGCTATTTCTATTGTTAAAGATTTTAAATTTATATTTTTTAATTATATTTTAAGTATTATTGATGTAGCTTGTATTTTAATTTTTATAGGTGCAATGGGTAAATCTGCTCAAATTTTTTTACATTTATGGTTACCTGATGCAATGGAAGGTCCTACACCAGTTTCTGCTTTAATTCATGCAGCTACAATGGTAACTGCTGGTGTATATTTAACAGTAAGATGTTCACCAATGTTTGAATATTCAATGTTTTCTTTAAAAGTTATTACAGTTATTGGAGCTTCAACGGCTTTTTTTACAAGTACTGTGGGATTAGTACAAAATGATTTTAAAAAAATAGTTGCTTATTCTACGTGTAGTCAATTAGGTTATATGTTTTTTGCTTGTGGATTATCAAATTACCCTTTAGCAATTTTTCATTTATCAAATCATGCATATTTTAAAGCCTTATTATTTTTATGTTCCGGTGCAGTTATTCATGCAATGGGTGATGAACAAGATATTAGAAAAATGGGTGGTTTGAGACGTATATTACCTTTTACTTATATTATGTTTTTAATAGGTTCATTATCTTTAATGGGTTTTCCTTTTTTAACTGGATTTTATTCTAAAGATTTAATTTTAGAAGCAGCTTTTGCAAGTTTTAGTGAAACAGGTCATTTTGCTTATTGGTTAGGAACTATTGGTGCTTTTTTTACAGCTTTTTATTCAACTCGTTTATTATTTTTTGTTTTTTTAAGTGAAACAAATGCTTATAAAAATATTATTAAAAATGCACATGATGTTCCATTAGAAATGGGTATTCCTTTAGGTTTATTAGCTTTTGGTAGTATTTTTATTGGTTATATTTCTAAAGATATGTTTGTTGGATTAGGTTCAAATTTTTGGAATAATTCAATTTATATAAATCCATTAAATAATCAAATGATTGATGCTGAATTTTTACCAACATTTTTTAAATTATTACCTGTTATTTTAAGTTTTTGTGGATTATTTAGTGCTTTTTATTTATATTTTTTTAAATTTAAATTTTTATATAATTTAAAAATTTCAGAATATGGTCTTTATTTTTATAATTTTCTAAATAGAAAATGGTATTTTGATAAAATCTATTATGAATTTATTAATCAATATATTTTAAAAATTGGTTATAATGTTACATATAAAATGATTGATAAAGGTTTAATTGAAATATGTGGTCCTTTTGGTTTAACAACAATTTTTTCTTTTTTAAGTCAAAGAATAATTTTATTACAAACAGGTTATATTTATCATTATTCATTATTAATGTTAATTAGTACTATTTTTTTAATAAATATTATTTTTTTTTCTATTATTTATTATTTTAATATTATTATTATTTTATTATTTTTATTTATTTTTTTATTAATTAAATAAAAATAATAAAATATATATCTTTTAAGATATAATTATAAAATTATATAATTTACATACATATATTATGGATTTTGAAACAATTTTTTTTTATACTTTTTCAATTATAGCTTTAACTTCAGCTATTTTTGTAATATATTCTACAAATACGCTATATTCTGCTTTTTTTTTAATATTAGTTTTTACAAATTCCACGGGATTATTATTAATTGCAGAAGTTGAATTTTTATCTATAATGTTAATTATTATTTATGTAGGAGCAATTACAGTGTTATTTTTATTTGTAATTATGATGTTAGATATTAATGTTTTAATTGATAAAAATAAAATAAATAATAATTTCGGTTATTTACCTATTATTTTTTTAATTAGTTTTATTTTTTTCTTAGAAACATTTATAATGTTTAGTAAAGTTTTTACATCATATTATCATTTAATAAATAATTCTTTTTTTAATCAAGAAGTAAATACTTTATTTTTTTTTAAAGATAGTATGAAAGGTACTTTTGAAATATTTGTTGATGTAAAACCTTTTTTAAAAAATTTTATTAATCAATTAGATATAATTACAAATATTGAAACAATCGGACAAATTTTATACACTTATTATACTTTTTTTTTTTTAGTTGCAGGTATTATATTATTAATAGCTTTAATAGGTGCTGTAACTTTAACTAAAAAAGAAAAAAAAAAAAGTTTTAAACAAAATATTTATAAACAACTTTCAAGAAATTCATTAAAAGCTATTTTTAATGTATATTCTAATAAAAAATAATACAATCTTAACTTAATTGGTAGAGTATTAGCCTTCTAAGCTTTAAAATCTTGGTTCGAGTCCAAGAGATTGTATTATTTTATGTCTTATATGGTTGTAATTGCGGTTTATTTTTAGAATTTATATTTATTAAAAAATATAGAATAGAACTCTTTTTATGCATATTTTATTTAATATATTATGTATAAATAAATGTCTATAATATACAATAAATTATTATATTTTTTTTAATCCTTTATTTTAAAGTATATAAATTATTAATTTATATACTTTAAAATAAAAAATTAATATAAATTATTTAGTAATAAAATTATTAGTAAAATTGTTTGCTAAAGTATTTAATTTTTTATTTAATTCTTTAGAAATTTCTTTTTTAGATAAAATTTCTTCTAAAATATCAGAATGATTATTTTTAATAAAATTTAACCAATTAGATTCAAAAATTGAAATTTTATCTACAGCAATTTTATCTAAAAAACCGCGTACACCTAAATAAATAATTACAATTTGATCTTCAACAGATAAGGGTATATTTAAACCTTGTTTTAACATTTCAGTTAATCTAACTCCTCTATGTAATTGTTGTTGAGTGGTAGCATCTAAGTCTGAACCGAATTGAGAAAAAGCTTGTACTTCTCTAAATTGTGCTAATTCTAATTTCATAGTACCTGCAATTTGTTTCATAGCTTTTATTTGAGCTGCAGAACCTACACGACTTACAGATAAACCTACACTAATTGCAGGTCTTTGACCTTCATTAAATAATTCAGTTTCTAAAAAAATTTGTCCATCAGTAATAGAAATAACATTAGTTGGGATATAAGCAGAAACATCCCCAGCTTGAGTTTCAATAATAGGTAAAGCTGTTAATGAACCTCCACCTATTTTTTTATTCATTTTAGCAGCTCTTTCTAATAAACGTGAATGTAAATAAAATACATCACCAGGATAAGCTTCTCTACCTGGAGGTCTTCGTAATAATAATGACATTTGTCTATAAGCTACGGCTTGTTTTGATAAATCATCATAAAAAATAACAGCATGTTTACCATTATCTCTAAAATATTCACCTAAAGCACAACCTGTATAAGGTGCTAAATATTGTAATGGTGCTGAATCTGAAGCAGTAGCTGCTACAATAATAGAAAAAAACATTGCATTTTTTTCTTCTAAAGTTTTTGTTAATTCAGCAATAGTTGATCTTTTTTGACCTACACCCACATAAATACAATATAATTGATTATTTGTATCTTTTTTTAAATGAGGTTCTCTTTGATTAATAATTGTATCGATAGCAATAGAAGTCTTACCTGTTTGTCTATCACCAATAATTAATTCTCTTTGACCACGACCGATAGGAATTAAACTATCTACAGCTTTTAAACCTGTTTGAACAGGTTCTTTAACACTTTCTCTTGGCATAATACCAGGAGCTTTAACTTCAACTCTACTTTCTAATTTACTATTAATTTGACCTTTACCATCAATGGGTTGTCCTAAAGCATCAACTACTCTACCTAATACTTCAGGTCCTACAGGTACACTAACAATAGATCCAGTTCTTCTTACAAAATTACCTTCTTGGATTTCTCTATCATTACTAAAAACAACAACACCTACAACATCAGGTTCTAAGTTTAAAGCCATCCCTTTAATATTACCATTATTAAATTCAACCATTTCACCAGCTTGAATTTTAGTTAAACCATAACATCTAGCAATACCATCACTCATTGAAAGAACAATACCGGTTTCTTGTAAACTTTTTTCATCTTTATATTTTTTAATATTTGATTCCAATATATATGATAATTCAATAGCCATATAAGGTTATTAAATTATCATATTATATAATAATTATAAAAATTTATAATTATCAAAAATATATCAAATATATATTTTTTATATCCTTTACGAGAATTGAACTCGTATCTTTGCCG